>QNTS01007767.1:24978-38943 GCA_003317085.1 Hucho hucho
TGACCAAATACTTATTTTCCACCATAATTTGCAAATAAATAAATTAAAAATCCTACAATGTGATTTTCTGGATTTCTTTTTCTAATTTCGTCTGTCATAGTTGAAGTGTACCTATGATGAAAATTACAGGCCTCTCTCATCTTTTTAAGTTGGAGAACTTGCACAATTGGTGGCTGACTAAATACTTTTTTGCCCCACTGTAAATAAAGGGGGCATATAAGCAGACAACAAAATGTCTTACAATATTCGAATATGACATTTCTCTAAAACAGGTTATAGGCTACATTTGCACCACCAAGTCAGAACAGTAGGCTAAGTTATGAGGGGGAAATGGACCAAATTATTAGGGCAAGGCACATGGGCTACTAACAGCTTACTACACAACATACACTTAGTATTACTTTATTAGCTGCAGTATACATATCTCCCTGGCATACTACATCATTTATGCAGCGGCATACAAGACATTTTGGACACACCGTTGTGCTGTGCTCTCATTTTAAAGTTCCCAGTTGTCTTGAACTCAATGAAGTCTGAGCTTTCCCAGTTCCCGAGTTTCCAGTAGTTTTGAACGTGGCAGAAGTCAATGTATTCAACCTTTTCTGGCCCATAGTGTTGCGTGTGAATGTTTTTCCTTTTAAGTTTGGAAAAGAGACCCTTAAACCCAGACTTGGACCACACACCCTCTCCACTGAAATGCAGGCAGGGGAAGCAAAATTGTGATTGCTTTGCAACGCCTGCAGTTAGCCACTGATTCCTTCCAAACCGCTCATTGTTGAACTTGCGATTTCCAACATGTTGTGTAATGTTTATGTCCAACGGCTGATGAGCACCAATACGTTTTATCTATAATATCTCTTCATATGACAAGGATTGAAAAGGATTTGCTAGTAGATTGTCGACTTGACTCATGATAATGACTGCTAGCTAAGATTTTGAAAGTAAGATGTTGACATGATCAGTCCAATCAAAGCAACGGTAGATATAACAGCGTGATTTGACGTAGTTTTATCTGTGGCCAATGACCTTGAGCCTTCTTGGATGGGCACTTCTAATGTAATTCTATGGCAGCACCCAAGGGGACTTTAACTTTCTAGCTCCCCCTGTAGATTATGCGGTGACGTAGTGTCCCCATGAGTGACAGAACCAGCCAATCACGGCGCAACTAGAGAAGATTACCAACCCCTACGCTCTATTTTTCGCTGGCTGCCCCACCACCACAGAAAGCACTGAGCTAGGCTGAAACACCTGCATTTTGGAGATGCCTTCGCTCAAGAAAGCAAAACAGAGACCATGTTTGTATGCGGATTTATTAAATCAATAAATCTTTTTTTTACATTGTTTGCAAACTGATATCTGACACGTATTAATGAACAATAACATGCAAAACAGGCACACAAAAAAATATCCCTGAATGACGGGTGGCCACTGCATTCAGCCCCGCCGTAGCCTCTCCACACCTCGATCTCTACTTCCTTAGTCTCTCTCAATCTCTCTCTCCACCTCTATCGCGCCATCTCTATCCGTCCATCTCTACCTTTCCATCTCTATCTCTCCGGTGCGAGGCAGTGTATTGTGCAAGGCTGTTTGCGTGTGTGTGGTGCAGTGCAGGGCGAGGCGGTGTGTGTGCGGTGAGAGGTGGTGTGTCTGTGTGTGTGTGTGTGATGCGAGGCGGTCATGTATGGGTAGGTTTTGCAAGGCAGCAGAGAGAGAGACGGATGATTACAGCCTTTGTCTCTCCCAGGCACAATCAACACTGATTCAGCATTCACCCCTACTTGATTCATGAGACACACACTCTACCTATTCTACTGAGCTCTGTCTCTCAAAATCAAATCAAATTGTATTTGTCACATGCGCCAAATACAACTGGTGTAGACTTTACCGTGAAATGCTTGCTTACAAACCCCTCCCAACAATGCAGAGTTTAAAAAATAGTATAGTAACACAAAAGGAATAATATAAAATACACAAGAATGGAGCTATATACAGGAAGTACCAGTACCAGACAATGTGGAGCTATATACAGGAAGTACCAGTACCAGTTCAATGTGGAGCTATATACAGGAAGTACCAGTACCAGACAATGTGGAGCTATATACAGGAAGTACCAGTACCAGATCAATGTGGAGCTATATGCAGGAAGTACCAGTACCAGATCAATGTGGAGCTATATACAGGAAGTACCAGTACCAGATCAATGTGGAGCTATTTGCAGGAAGTACCAGTACCAGATCAATGTGGAGCTATATACAGGAAGTACCAGTACCAGATCAATGTGCAGAGGTACAAGGTATTTGAGGTAGATATATATGTACATGAAGGCAGGGTAAAGTGACTAGTCATCAGGATAGCAGCAGCTCTCTCTATATATACCTCTTCTCTCTCCCTTTCTCTTATTCCCTTTCTCACATCCCCTTTCGCTCATTCCCTTGCTCTCTCCCTTTCTCTCTCCTTTTCTCTCACCCTTTCTCTCTCCCTTTCTCTCATTCCCTTGCTCTCTCCCTTTCTCACATTCCCTTTCTCATTCCCTTTCTCTCATTCCTTTTCTCTCATTCCCTTGCTCTCATTCCCTTGTCCTCATTCCCTTGCTCTCTCCCTTTCTCTCTCCTTTTCTCTCACCCTTTCTCTCTCCTTCTCACATTCCCTTTCTCTCATTTCCTTTCTCTCATTCCCTTTCTCTCATTCCCTTTCTCTCATTCCCTTTCTCACATTCCCTTTCTCTCATTCCCTTTCTCTCATTCTCTTTCTCTCAATCCCTTTCTCACATTCACTTTCTCACAATTCCTTTCTCTCATCCCCTTTTTCTCATTCCCTTTCTCATTTCCTTTGATTTAACTCTCTTTACCTCTTCATGCTCTCTCTCTAACTCTATCTCTTTCATTTCTCTCAACAAATATATACATTTCATTCTGTCCCCCTCTGTCCTCTCCCTCCCTGTCTCGGTGTCCCCCTCTGTCCTCTCCCTCCCTGTCTCAGTGTCCCCCTCTGTCCTCTCTCTCTCTGTGTCCCCATGTCCTCTCTCTCTCTGTGTCCCCCTATGTCCTCTCTCTTTCTGTGTCCCCCTATGTTCTCTCTCTCTCTCTCTCTCTCTCTCTCTCTCTCTCTCTCTGTGTGTCCCCCTCTGTCCTTTCTCTCTCTGTGTCCCCCTCTGTCCCCTCCTGTTCTAATTCTTTCTCTCTCGTTCTCACTCGTTTTCTCTCGTTCTCTCTTGTTCTCTCTCTCGTTCTCTCTCTCTCTCTCTCTCGTTCTCTCTCTCTCTGTCCCCCTTTGCCCTCTCCTTCTCTCCTCATGTGCTCTCTCTCTCTATCTGTCTACATTTGTGAGACTGTCCCTGTCCCCAGCGAACCCATTTCAGTTTTAAACTGAAAACATCACCTTATCCCCCAAAATAAAGAGAAAAGTAGAGGAGCGCAGATGGATCCATAGCCAGTCGGATGATTTGAAAGCACTTTTGGTTTCAATCGACATTTTGTGAATGGCAATTTGGAGGGAGAAAGCAATAAAAGTGACATTTGTCAGGCAGCCCAGGAGCTGGTAACCATTTGTCAGGGAGCCCAGGAGCTGGTAACCATTTGGGTGACTGATAGCGGTGTGAGACATAGGCAGGGATCCAGGCTGTCTGAGAATAATGACACAGGGAGGGATCAAGTCTATCTGAGAATAATGACACAAGGAGGGATCCAGGCTATCTGAGAATAATGACAGAGGGAGGGATACAGGCTATCTGAGAATAATGACACAGGGAGGGATCAAGTCTATCTGAGAATAATGACACAAGGAGGGATCCAGGCTATCTGAGAATAATGACAGAGGGAGGGAAACAGGCTATCTGAGAATAGTTCCTTTATTCCCAGCTCGATGTGTTGCGGCAGTGTCAAATTAAACACAATGCCTTGCCCCCTACCCTGTCATCTCTCTCTCTCTACCGTTTCCTCTCTGTAGTGAAGTGAAGTGTTACAGCTATGTAGCCGCAGTGTAGCGTCATACCAGGCTATTTTCTCTGAAACGTCCCAACAATGGAAACCGTCTTTGAGGCAGTGTCTGATGCGAAGGTTTGAAACTAGACCCTTATTGTACTCCTAGAACCCCATCATGGCATTATGTGGCAGGTATAACTTGCTTCCCAAAGGGGCACCCTATTGCCTACATAGTGCACTGCTTTTGACCAGAGCCCTACAGCAGTGCACTATAGAGTACCGCAGTATGAGTCAGAATATCCAGAAAACCTAGCGAGATTTTCATGGTTATCAAAACACTTATTTAATTTAGCGTTTCTAAAATCCCCTATGGGACTGATGTATGGTGTTAATACAATTGGAACCATTTCCTTGTTTGACACCTCCACTGTGGGGCTCTATAAAGTAGTGCACTATATAGGGCATAGGGTGCCATATAGGGCACTCTATTATGACATTATAAAGGATTCGCAGAACTCAACTGAAACCTGCCTGGTGTATTCCATCTGGTATCTCTTCTCTCCACTATGTACATTCCAGTCTGCTGTTGTAGAATCATGTCAATAGATGTCCTTCCAGGAACAAGTTCAATTTAAATGTTTTATCTTTACAAATCAAATGCTTGGAGTCAAAGTATCGATACAATATCATCAGAAATAACATGGTGTGGCAGACAGCAGGGAGAGGTGAGGGGAGTGGTTATTGAAGGGAGATATCTGACAGCCAGCTGGCTCCACCCCTGAGCCTTATAAAAGAGATGGACCCACTGGTTGCCCTCTAGGTTACAGAGAGCTGGTAGTCCCATCCACCAAACTACCAGGTGTGAAACAGGGAAGAGACTCAGGGGGTGTGCTAATTTAGTATAGAGCAGACCTAACTCACTCCATTAAATTAATCAAAACAGGAACATTTTACATCTGGCTAGAAATGAATAAGGAAATTATCTCTGAGAAAATGTCCTCATCTGTGCTACCTATGTCCCCCCAATAGAATCCCCATACTTTACCGATGACAGCTTCTCCATCCTAGAGGGGGAGATCAACTATTTCCCAGGAACATGTACTTGTCTGTGGCGACCTAAATGCCAGACCTGGACAATAACCTGACACCACACAGGGGGACAAACACCTGCCTGGAGGTGACAGCATTCCGTCCCCCATATACCCCCCTAGACACAACTACGACAACATAACCAACAAAAATGGGTCACAACTCCTGCAGCTCTGTCGGACGCTGGGTATGTACATAGTCAATGGTAGGCTTTGAGGGGGCTCTTATGGTAGGTACACCTATAGCTCATCTCTTGGCAGTAGTACTGTAGACTACTTTATCACTTACCTAAAATCAAATCAAATGTTATTTGTCACATACACATGGTTAGCAGATGTTAATGCGAGTGGAGCGAAATGCTTGTGCTTCTAGTTCCGACCATGCAGTAGTATCTAACAAGTAATCTAACATTTTCACAACAACTACCTTATACACACAAGAGTAAAGGAATGAATATGAGTATGTGCATATAAATATATGGATGAGCAATGGCTGACCGGCATAGACAAGATGCAGTAGATGGTATAGAGTACAGTATATACACATATATATAAGAGATGAGTAATGTAGCATATGTAAACATTATATAAATGGCATCGTTTAAAGTGGCTAGTGATACATTTATTTCATCAAATTTTTTATTATTAAAGTGGCTAGAGATTTGAGTCGATGGCTGAACGGCATAGGCAAGATTCAGTAGATGGTATAGAGTATTGTGTATACATTTGATATGAGTAATGCTGGATATGTAAACATTATATACAAAATTGTTTAAAGTGGCTAGTGATACATTTGTTACAGATTTAAGTCAGTATGTTGGCAGCAGCCACTCAATGTTAGTGGTGGCTGTTTAACAGTCTGATGGCCTTGAGATAGAAGCTGTTTTTCAGTCTCTCGGTCCCAGCTTTGATGCACCTGTACTGACCTCGCCTTCTGGATGATAGCGGGGTGAACAGGCTTGGGTGGTTGTTGTCCTTGATGATCTTTTTGGCCTTCCTGTGACATTGGGTGGTGTAGGTGTCCTGGAGGGAAGGTAGTTTACCCCCGGTGATGCGTTGTGCAGTCCTCACTACCCTCTGGAGAGCCTTACGGTTGTGGGCGGAGCAGTTGCCGTACCAGGTGGTGATACAGCCCGACAGGATGCTCTCGATTGTGCAGCTGTAGAAGTTTGTGTTTTTGGTGACAAGACACATTTCTTCAGCCTCCTGAGGTTGAAGAGGCGCTGTTGCGCCTTCTTCACCACACTGTCTGTGTGGGTGGACCATTTCAGTTTGTCCGTGATGTGTACATTCGATATGATGATAAAATTTAGGGAGCCTTGTTTTCAGATTATCCTTGTTAAAATCCCCGGCCACAATAAATGCAGCCTCAGGATATGTGGTTTCCAGTTTACATAGAGTCCAATGGATTTCTTTCAGTGCCGTCGATGTGTCAGCTTGAGGCGGGATATACACGGCTGTGATTATAATCGAGGAGACTTCTCTTGGTAGATAATGCGGTCGGCATTTGATTGTAAATAATTCTATGTCAGGTGAACAAAAGGACTTGAGTTCCTGTATGTTGTTATCTTCTTAGGGCTAGGGGGCAGTATTTTGAAGTTCGGATGAAAAACGTGCCCAAAGTAAACTGCCTGTTACTCAGGCCCAGATATGCATATAATTAGTAGCTTTGGATAGAAAACACTCTGAAGTTTCTAAAACTGTTAAAATAAAGTCTGTGAGTATAACAGAACTGATAGCCAGCTATTCAAAGCCGCATAGTTTAAGCCCCAGATTGCAGTTCCTATGGCTTCCACTAGATGTCAACAGTCTTTAGAAAAAGGTTGGAAGCTTCAATCATGAAAATCAAGGGAGTAAGACCACTTGTTCCTGAGTTCACGTCAAGTGTCCTGTTTTGGATTTTGCGCGTAACAGGGAATGTGCACTCAGTTCTTTTTCTCTTTTATTCAGCAGGTTATAGGTTATATTCCGTCTGAAATATTATAGTGTATATTCATTTTAGGGTATCTGAGTATTGATTACAAATGCTGTTTGACTTTTTTCGACGAACTTTACGGGTACTTTTGGGATATCGTTTATCTGCATGGATGAAAGCCTTTGGGTAGGTGGATTACTGAACAAAACGCGCCAACCAAACGGAGCTTCATGGATATAAAGAGGAACTTTATCGAACAAAATGACCTTTTATTGTGTAACTTGGACGCTTTGATATGCCATCAGAGGAAGATCATCAAAGGTAAACAATTTATTTTATGCTATTTTTGAGTTGTGACACCTCTGCTGGTTATGTTATTATGCTAATTGAGTTTTTGAGTGGGGCACTGTCCTCAGAAAATCAAATGTTCTGCTTTCGCCGTAAAGCCTTTTTGAAATCTGACAATGCTGTTAGATTAAAGGAAGCGATTCCCAAACCTTCCATAACAAAGCCATCACCTACAGAGAGATGAACCTGGAGAAGAGTCCCCTAAGCAAGCTGGTCTTGGGGCTCTGTTCACAAACACAAACCGACCCCACAGAGCCCCAGGACAGCAACACATTTAGCCCCAACCAAATCATGAGAAAACTAAAAGATAATTTCTTGACACATTGAAATGAATTAACAAAACAACAGAGCAAACTAGAATGCTATTTGTCCCTAAACAGAATACCTGACCACTGTGACTGAACCAAACTTAATACAAGTTTTGACTATGTACAGACTCAGTGAGCATAGCCTTGCTATTAAGAAAGGCTGTCGTAGGCACTTCCTTACTTCCTGCCAAATGTATGACCATATTAGAGACACATATACACACAGGTAGCCTAGTGGTTAGAGCGTTGGACTAGTAACCGAAAGGTTGCAATATCGAATCCCTGAGCTGACAAGGTAAAAATCTGTTGTTCTGCCCCTGAACAAGGCAGTTAACCCACTGTTCCTAGGCCGTCAATGAAAATAACTGACTTGCCTAATTAAATAAAGGTTAACATTTTTTTTTATATTGGGTGAAATACCACAGTGTGCCATCACAGCAGCAAGATTTGTGACCTGTTGCCACAAGAAAAGGGCAACCAGTGAAGAACATACACCATTGTAAATACAACCCGTATTTATGTTTATTTATCTTCCCTTTTGTACTTGAACTATTTGCAAATAATATGACATTTATATTGTGAGTGTAATGTTTACTGTTAATTTGAATTGTTTATTTCTCTTGTTAATTAGCTTGTTCACTTGCTGAGAGAGAGAGAGAGAGAGAGAGAGAGAGAGAGAGAGAGAGAGAGAGAGAGAGAGAGAGAGAGAATTATGTTTATTTACTAGCTATGACCTCTGGAATTACTCCTCACCACGCTGGACTATTAGTTCTGTAGCCAGTATACTCTACTATACTCTATATTTCACTACCTGAGAGGAGAATATATTGCCATAGCCCTCACATGAAGCCCTGCCAGCACCATCGTTGTTAAAGCCATACTGGTATCAGAGAGAGAGCAGCTATAACAGCTTGATGTTTGGGCTCTGTGATGACTGGACTCTTTGGTGTTGTTTATCACAGCCATAATAATGACATGAATTACACCCAGCTGACACTTTACACACATGCCTCCTCCATGTTTTATTACTTACACACACACACACACACACACACACACACACACACACACACACACACACACACACACACACACACACACACACACACACACACACACACACACACACACACACACACACACACACACACACACACACACACACACACACACACCATCACCCTCCCTTTAAGCCGTCTTCTTCATGAGAGTTGATGCACAGTCAGGAGGGATAAATCAGGGTTGTCACGGTGACAAGAAAGGACACAGCAGTAAAACCCATAAAACCACCAAGAACCTTTCTCTCTCTTTCTCTCTCTCTCTGTCTACATTTTACATGTATATTTTAGTAATTTAGCATACGCTCTTAGCCAGAGCGACTACCATTAGTGGGTCATATATTTTACCACAGTGTGCCATCACAGCAGGCAGATTTGTGACCTGTTGCCACAAGAAAAGGACAACCAGTGAAGAACAAACACCATTGTAAATAAACTCAGCAAAAAAAGAAACGTCCTCTCACTGTCAACTGCGTTTCTTTTCAGCAAATTTCACGTGTGTAAATATTTGTATGAACATAACAAGATTCAACAACTGAGACATAAACTGAACAAGTTCCACAGAAATGTGACTAACAGAAATTGAATAATGTGTCCCTGAACAAAGGGGGGTGGGGGTCAAAATCAAAAGTAACAGTCCGTATCTGGTGTGGCCACCAGCTGCATTAAGTACTGCAGTGCATCTCCTCATGGACTGCACTAGATTTGCCAGTTCTTGCTGTGAGATGTAACCCCACTCTTCCACCAAGGCACCTGCAAGTTCCCAGACATTTCTGGGGGGAATGGCCCTAGCCCTCACCCTCCGATCCAACAGGTCCCAGACGTGCTCAATGGGATTGAGATCCGGGCTCTTCGCTGGCCATGGCAGAACACTGAAATTCCTGTCTTGCAGGAAATCCCGCACAGAATGAGCAGTATGGCTGGTGGCATTGTCATGCTGGAGGGTCATGTCAGGATGAGCCTACAGGAAGGGCACCAGATGAGGGAGGAGGATGTCTTCCCTGTAACGCACAGCTTTGAGATTGCCTGCAATGACAACAAGCTCAGTCCGATGATGCTGTGACACACCGCCCCAGACCATGACGGACCCTCCACCTCCAAATCGATCCCGCTCCAGAGTACAGGCCTCTGTGTAACGCTCATTCCTTCTACGATAAACACAAATCCGACCATCACCCCTGGTGAGACAAAACTGCGACTCGTCAGTGAAGAGCACTTTTTGCCAGTCCTGTATAGTCCATGGACGGATGTGTTTGTGCCCATAGGAGATGTTGTTGCCCGGGATGTCTGGTGAGGACCTGCCTTACAACAGGCCTACAAGCCCTCAGTCCATCCTCTCTCAGCCTATTGCGGACAGTCTGAGCACTGATGGAGGGATTGTGCGTTCCTGGTCTAACTCAGGCAGTTGTTGTTGCCATCCTCTACCTATCCCGCTAGTGTGATGTTCGGATGTACCGATCCTGTGCAGGTGTTGTTACACGTGGTCTGCCACTGTGAGGACGATCAGCTGTCTGTCCTGTCTCCCTGTAGCGCTGTCTTAGGCGTCTCACAGTACGGACATTGCAATGTATTGCCCTGGCCACATCTGCAGTCCTCATAACTCCTTGCAGCATGCCTAAGGCACGTTCACGCAGATGAGCATTGACCCTGGGCATCTTTCTTTTGGTGTTTTTCAGAGTCAGTAGAAAGGCCTCTTTAGTGTCCTAAGTTTTCATAACTGTGACCTTAATTGCCTACCGTCTGTAAGCTGTTAGTGTGCTAACAACCGTTGAACAGGTGCATGTTCATTAATTGTTTATGGTTCACTGAACAAGCATGGGAAACCGTGTTTAAACCCTTTACAATGAAGATATGTGAAGTTATTTGGATTTTTACGAATTATCTTTGAAATACAGGGTCCTGAAAAAGGGACGTTTATTTTTGTGTTTTGTGTATTGATTGTCCATTCCACTATTTGCACATAATATGACATTTGTAATGTCTTTATTATTTTGGAACTTTTCTGAGGTTAATGTACATTTATGTTGTTTATTTCACTTTTGTTTATTATCTAGTTCACTTGATTATGGCAATTTTAGTTTGTTTCCCAAGCCAATAAAGCCCTTAGAGAGAGAGAGAGAGACTGTAACATGATATTAAATCTCAGTAAGATGACAGGAGTCTGATTTCTTCTCAGTCTTCCCCCTCACTATACTGGATACTGTTGTAAAAAAACATTAACTCTTTAGGCATCATCAGCAGTGGTGATGGTTTTGGAGAGTCTGGCGTGCCCAAAGTAAAATGCCTGCCACTCAGGCCCAGAAACTAGGATATGCACATAATATTGGATAGAAAACACTCTGACGTTTCTAGAACTGTTAAAATAATGTCTGTGAGTATAACAGAACTGATATAGCTGATATAACCCGAGGATTTTTTTTTTTGTGACATTTCCTCCGTTTGATAGGCTTCCTATTGAAATCCATGTACAATAGCTCCCAGATTGCAGTACCTAGGGCTTCCACTAGATGTCAACAGTCTTTGACAGTGTTTGAAGGCTTTATCATTGAACAGAACCGAAAGGAAGAATAAATAGTGAAGGGACCACGGATGTCAATAAGTTTTCCTGGGCACGGGACCGCGAGCGCGCCCCACTTTATTTTCCTTTTATATAGTTTAGGATATCATCCGTGTAAAATATAATCGTTAATATTCATAAAAGGATACCTAAGGATGCATTATAAATGATGTTTGATTTTTTGGGCAAAGTTGATAGGTATAATTTGAACGCTTTCTCTTCACTGTACAATGGGCGACTCGACAGTGGATTTTCTGAACATAACGCACCAACCAAACGGAGATTTATGGATATAATAAATGACTTTTTCTAACAAAAGAACCATTGGACGTCTTCCTTGGACACTTGGGATGCCCTCAGCAGAAGTTCTTCGAAAGGTAAGTGATTTATTTTAGCTCTTATATGGGTTGTGTGAGACCCGTGCTGGTTATGAATTTATGCTAATGCATAAATATGAGAGGTGCTATCCTCAAACAATCAAATGTTGTGCTTTCGCCATAAAGCCTTTTTGAAATCTGACAATGCTGTGATATTGCCAAGAACCAGAGCTTTTGATGACTATGCAACACTTGTATATTTATGAATGTTTAATAATTCAACTTTTGGATTTTGAATTTGGCGCCTTACACTTCACCGGGTAGTGTCGGGAACGGGGCGCTAGCGCCCCAATGATCCCTAATTAACATCCCAGCTCTGTCTGTATCCTACCTTGTCTACTTTTAAAAGTCAGCTCTGTTATCTTGCCGGTTTCAAACCAGGGCGTTTCTGGTGTCATTTCAGGACCCTGGACAGAGCAGCAGAAGGCCACCCGAACTCTCTATTACCAGGGGATTGTCGACGTAGAGGGAATAGTTATTACATTTACAATCTGTCAGACCACGGTATTTCTGCCCTCAATCCTGAATCACAGTATTTTAGCTTTTTTATCATTTTCCAATAAGGAGTGATGCCATTGTAGACAGTTACAGGGCAGTACATTGGTGGCCTACTGAAGTGTACTGTTTTTGCACAGGAGACAACGGGCAGATTGTATGTGTGTGATTTGTCTGTGTCAGCTGTGAGATGAGAAATGGAGGAGACAAGAGGTAAAAAAAGAGGGAATAGTAGAGAGGAAAACAGAGGAGAGGAGAGGGGGGCAGGGGAGAGAGGGAAACGGAGGAGAGGAGAGTGGGAATGGGGAAACCTCCCCTAATAAGATGGGAGGGAATAGACAGAGGAGTCTGTCACACAGGCAGGAAGCAACGTGGAGCAGATCTCACTTACACACTGATCTCAGACGGCAGCTCTGCTTTTAACACAGACAAACCTGATGTCATCTGCTGTGATGGGACTGGACTGGATGGGCTGCCAGGCTCACATACTAAGGAATAGAGGGTGTCATTTGTCTTTGTTGAGCTGTATAATAAAGTTAGGATAGACACATTTCATAACATTCTGCTCTAACGCTGACTCTCTCATAATTCCCGGGCTGATGCACTTGATTAGATAATGTCTACAATGATATGGTCATCAATCCTGTTTGGCAAGGACACGGTATTATTGGCTGTGATTTAAACTAGCATGGATGGTCATGCAAATTCAGACCCAAGCCCGGTGAAGCGTTGAATCGTCCATATTTAACTTTCAATGTGAAGTAGGCCAGAGTGATCTGATGAGCGAGAGACTAACGGAGCAGCATGAGCCAATCTGGTGTTATCACTGTTTGTTTGATTTGTTCACTCTGTTCTGGATGAAAAAGTAGCTGTAGCGTCCCGACAGCCAGCGTTAATTTTTTCATCCAGAACAGAGTGAACAAATGAACACAGCATGCAGCGTTTCCTCTCTTCTTTCTCGTTTTGACGTCAACATGAAAACGTAATTTTGCTGCTGACTTCTCAGAAAAGAAAATGTGTGGAATAAAAAAATAAGGTTGCCCAATTCCGCAAAATAGTATTTACCACAGCTAAATTCCCATCTCTTAATTTCCATTCATATGTAAAACTAGGTAGGCATGGAATCGTCTCTACATCTCAAATGAATCAAATTGTTCATATAGAGCTCAGGGTGCTGCCAGCAGCACAGAGAGAGAGAGGGAGAGAGAGGGTGAGAGAGGGAGGGAGAAAATCACTGCTTTCAAAATGAAAGCCCTTTGAGATGCAAATCAGAATGACAAGCCTCTATTTTTACATCTGAAAATGTTTTTTTACTTCTAACACAGCCCATAAAACCAATAATGATTTAAGACAATTGTAAGGATTGGAATACAGATGAATGCATGCATATTCAAAATTCCCTCTCTTTCCTCTTTACTCTTTCCCCCTCTTTGGAATCAAGGGAGCGATAACTTCTGCTGCTTCTGAAGTGCCCAAATGCTTAGTGGTTTCCAGCAGCAACATATTATAATTTAACAGCCTTTTAAAATGGTCTGAGGAGTCCCCGTTAAGGCCATGTCTCTAATGCAAGTTGTTCAGGAATCGGGGACTACAGTGCTGTCAGCATACACATTAAACATCAGGGATTACTGTGCTGTCAGTCTACACATAACGCATCAGGAACTACAGTGCTGTCAGTCTGCACATTAAACATCAGGGACTACAGTGCTGTCAGCATACACATTAAACATCAAGGATTACCGTGCTGTCAGTCTACACATAACGCATCAGGGACTACAGTGCTGTCAGTCTACACATTAAACAACAGGGACTACCGTGCTGTCAGCATACACATTAAACATCAGGGATTACCGTGCTGTCAGTCTACACATAACGCATCAGGGACTACAGTGCTGTCAG
>QNTS01007769.1:6829-22958 GCA_003317085.1 Hucho hucho
GTCAGTC
The DNA here is from genome assembly GCA_003317085.1 of Hucho hucho. NCBI lineage: Eukaryota > Metazoa > Chordata > Actinopteri > Salmoniformes > Salmonidae > Hucho > Hucho hucho. The sequence continues at coordinate 6,837 of QNTS01007769.1, forward strand.
AGTTACACCCACGGGTCAGTCTCTCACATACAGGTCAGTCAGTCAGTTACACCCACGGGTGTGTCTCTCACATACAGGTCAGTCAGTCAGTTACACCCACGGGTCAGTCTCTCACATACAGGTCAGTCAGTCAGTTACACCCACGGGTCAGTCTCTCACATACAGGTCAGTCAGTCAGTTACACCCACGGGTCAGTCTCTCACATACAGGTCAGTCAGTCAGTTACACCCACGGGTCAGTCTCTCATACATACAGGTCAGTCAGGCGTTTGGCATCGTGCTGTGGGAGATGCAGACATTTGGTGAGTTTTGTGTTCATAAACAATGGAGAAAAAAATGTCTGCCATCATTTACAAGGCTGTATGGGTGGCTGCCCAGTGTCCATCATGATAAAGACAGGCCAAACATTGTGTTCGTCTAACCTTTATTTACCCAGATATGTAATTAAGAACAAATTCTAAATTAAATATAATTATAACAACATGGACATAACAAAGTGGATGTTTGTGGTTCCCGGGCACCTTACCATACCCTAACCTGGAGACGCCATCTGTACCAGTCACAAGAACACAGACCTGTCCCTGAGGGCTGCAGGCCAAAGATGTGAATGACCATGACATAATTGATAGTGTCATGGTAACAGCAGCAACAGGGTCGTATTCAGTAGAGCACAATGTAGCAAATCAAAAACCTGTGTTCTTATTGGACAATTTCAGGTGGGACCTCTCCTTCCTGAACATGTCTCCTTCCTGAACATAACCCAGGCATGAAAAGACCCCTCTATGGAATACTGGATGTAGGTTTATTTGTATTTACTTTTGTATTCATGGGTTTCGTCACAAATAACACCCTATTCATTCAGTGCATTCCTTCTGACCAGAGCCCGATGGGTGCACTATATAGGGAATAGGGTGTAATTTGGGATTCAGCCTCTCTCTCCCTCTGACTGCAGATAATGTGAGACTGCTGGGTGGAACCCTAGCCTTCCAGGGGGCTGTCCTTCACGGACAGTGAGAATCCTGGAGGACATCCATGGAGAATGATTCTGTGAGCAGCCTTCCATCTCTTCTTCTTCCTCCGTTGAACCCATAAAAATGTCATCTTCTCAGCGGTCTGAGTCTCTGCATCGCAGTTCTGACGTTCCACTGGGCTGGGGTTCGATCCGTGACCGGGAGCCCCATAGGGAGGCGCACAGTTGGCCCAGCGCCGTCCGTGGTAGGGGAGGGCTTCCTTGGATCATCGGGCCGGGTTCCTGGAAGCTGACTTCGGTCGTCAGTTGAACGGTGTTTCCCTCGACACATTGGTGCGGCTGGCTTCCGGGTTAAGCGAGCTGTGTGTTAAGCGAGCTGTGTGTTAAGAAGCAGCGCGGCTTGGCGGGTCATGTTTCGGAGGACCCACGACTCAACCTTCACCTCTCCTGAGGTTACCACCAGATCACCAAAGAGCGATAAGACAAGATCATAACTAGAAATTGGGGAGAAAAATAAATCGAATATTCTAGGATTCTAGTTCTATGGTTGAACATCTGAAGCTCTTTCGTTCTCTCATTGGGTGCATCCCAGCTTGTTCTGCACCAATATGGAAAATGTGGACTGGGTATAGACAGTAAAACTTCCTGTAGGCATCCTGCATGTTACACCTGTCCTGCGTCTTGCTATTGGCATTTTTTGAATTTGGATTTATTTTTTGTTTATTGTCTGGGTCGTCTTGGCCCAATGAGTAGCGTCCCAAACAGAACAATATTCCCTGTATAGTGCACTACTTTTGACCAGAACCCTATGGAGTAAGTAGTGCACTACTTTTGACCAGAGCCTTATGGGGTAAGTAGTGCACTATATTAGGAAATAGGGTGCCATTTTGGGAAGTACCAAATAACAAAAATTTGGGATGCAATCCTATGATTAGTCCATTTTTGTTCAGAGATGTAGCCTTGGACCCTAGGCCTAGATCTGTCATCTACAGACTCTTTGTTAGGCTACTTCTCTAATCACTCTCACAGGTGAGGTTTAATCCAAAGAATTCAGTCTCTGAATCCACTGTTGAATCAGAGTCCTCTTCCTGTCTGTCATTTCCTTCTAGTGCTGATGATGTACGTCCCTCTTCCTCTGTCTCTCCTAGCAGGGAACCCCTGTCTTTCTCCTCTGCTCTCTCTCCCTGCACTGTTGATCCTCTGTCTTCCTCTCTTTCTGTCTCTTCTGACAGTGGACTCCATTCTTCCTCATCTCCTTCACCCTCTTCCTCCAGTGGACCCCAGTCCAGCTCTATTTCAAACTCATCCTCCACTGGACCCCCGTCCTCTACTTCTTCCTCGCTTCCGGTCTCCTCTGTCGGTTTAGCAGTAGGAGGAGGTCGGGGACAGACTTCACCACTGACACTATGTTGGAAAAACAGCTCACAGTCCTCCCTCCAGCATTTGATGTTGATGTTGTACCCAGCTGCCTTCATCTCTTTCTGCTTATTTAGGACATTGCTGTGTGTGGTTGTTATGCCCATCTTAGAGAGTCTTTTGAAAATGGGCTTAACCCCCCCTTGGGTCAGTGTTGAGTTGATGACATAGGCCAGTGCAGAAAGCCTTGGGTTTCTACCTCTCAGGGCCACAGAGGCAGCCACACAGTTATGGATGATGGAACCACCTGTTGTAGTATTGATGGTGGTGTAAAGCCATGGTGTCTTCCTGGCCAACTCATCATCCAACGCTTCGTATGAAAAAGCCTTCATATTCTCCAACGAGGTACTACTCAAGATGCAAGGTTCGGCAGAAGTCAAGTAATTTAAGGGTCTTGCATATGCCTTGACCTCTGCTTCTATTTTCTGTGTCATCTGCTTTCTGATTTCTTGACACATGGTTTCATTTGTCAAGGCTAACCTGACAAATGTCGTCAATTTGCCTTTTGCCAAGTTTTCAACCATTCCAGAAAATTCTGAGGAAACCTTCTCAACCCTCTTTTTCAGCTTAGGATCCAATTGGTTTGGGTATGTTATGACAACCTGCAAAACAATGTGAAATTAATAGACAGAAGGTAGGAATACTACAGTACAAGTATATGCATGTGGTTTTGGGAGGGAGGGGGGGGGGGTGCGCTTGCTAGGTACCTAGGTGATGCATGTTCTGGGTGTTGCTTTAAGAGCCACGATGCTTGGTCTTAACACACGCATCGCTTGCGGTACGGTTTTGGTAGCATTAAAATAACCGTATATTTCATATCGGCGAGAAATACGCTTTTTTTTTTTTTTTAAACAAAAGGTTAAATTGATACACCTTTATAGGAGTTAGGGTTCCCACACGAGCATATTTCCATGTTAGTGCGCTTATTTACTGAAAAACAAACAGAAGACAGAGCTAATTTGCTATCTGCGTCTCTGAACACCGGTGTGTAAAGGGGAGGCCGATGCAACAATATGTTGTCACTGAAAAATACTGTTAAAAACCGGTTAAAACGCTATACATTGTGTGTATTTTGCATTTGTGAAATTATTTTGATATGGATTTATGTTTCTAGAATCGATTCGCGATTAAATGGATTATTTGGATGGTTTGACTTCCAGAGCCAATTTGCCCTTTAATCATAATGTGTAAGGTCCTTGGACTAAGGAGTAACGTTTAGGCTCCTTAAGTCCAATGTTGGTTAGTATAACTACCTCGACAAGACTGCTCCTCGGGGGAACCTTTTTATAGGGCGGGCATTTCTTCCTGGCTCCCCTGTCTGTTTCCGATGGACTCGGTTCCAGTTCAGATGTCTTCCTGGCTCCCCTGTCTGTTTCCAATGGACTCGGTTCCAGTTCAGATGTCTTCCTGGCTCCCCTGTCTGTTTCCAATGGACTCGGTTCCAGTTCAGATGTCTTCTTGGCGGCCCTGTCTGTTTCAGATGGACTCGGTTCCAGTTCACGCTTCCTCTTCTTGCTCGTCCCCGGTGTCTGATGCTCTGATTGCCATTTCTTTAAAACGCTTACAGATTCCTCTATCCTGAGAAATAGTCGATAGCACTTAGCACAAATTCTGCCCGACTTCACCCCTGGTGCTTCAGTTAACACTAAACCGGTGGCAAGGAATCTGTCACATAACTTCTTTTCCTTTGAGGCTTTGGGCTTGTCAAATATTCTTCTGGTTGCCTGTAATGTCCCTTTGATGAGCAGATTTTGTCCGCAGAGCCGACAGGTGTTCTGTATGGATGGATATGGGTCTGCTATACCTTGATAACTATGTAGAACTAAGGTCTGACTGCAAAGAACTAGACCCACGGCTTCCATTGTTGTTTGTTTACATCCACTGCATCCTCCTGGACACACCACAGATGGGAGGACAAATGAAGATGGTCCACTCGCCCTTTACAAAAAAAGGTCAGTTCCGGTCTACTTAACTAGATGTGTCTCCTATAGACACCAGTGCAATAGCAGCTGGGTCTGGTCTACTTCTTTGTTAATGGACTTTTTTTTTTTAATCAAAGATTACGGCTATACTGACAGGTTTTACATGTCTCTCTGCACCTAACAATGGGAGTCGTTGTCCACAAAGAGACACGCCCGGCTTGTCTTCTATCCTTTCTTTTGGATTGGTGGATTGCATCTCGTTATTGAAATCCCGTTTTGAATGTTCGACGAGGGTTGTTTTTTTTCGTCGACCGTCTGTAATTCAATGGAGAAATGATACGCTTTCACTAGCCTTGGTGCCATGAAAACGCATTGGCATCTCGTGTTTGTTCTTCTTCCGTCTGCACACACGTCGGTAAATGGACGGAAACACGTCATTGGTCCTGATCCTTTGATCGGTCTCTGGTTCCCCCCGGTGGACACGGTGGAAGCTCTCCACATGACACGTGTAGTCGACAGTAATGCTACAGTTGTAATACTCTACACGTATTCTTCATGTGTATGGTCTTCCACTTGGATTATCAGTTCATAGTTTTATGGCCAAAGACTCAATTTGAAAGTCCAATCACCGTCTCGGGTTGCACCAGTACTACTGTAGCTACCGCAAACCAAGGTTGAAAATAGGGCTACTTCAATTTATCCGCATACCTGGTCACCAGCATGGTACGGGGACAACTGATGTTACTACGTCCAGGAGTTGCCTGTGACACGGAGAGAGGAGGAAGAGTCCCGACCCAGTTCTCAGTGTCGCTCAGTCAGTGAGACAGCGAACCCCTTCCGTGACTGCCGTAATGTCCACATCCGTGCACTAGCGATTCGGGAGTCTATAACCGCATAGATTAGTTCATAAATAAAAGTCGAATACATTTCGAGATATTTTCGCTATTGGTTGCTTGAGGTCGCTGAAAGGAGGTTGGCATGGTCCGTGTAACGGCAATGGGGAGGGTTCGCCCGGTCTGATCCGGAGCCACAATGAGAGGCTAACAATACGGATGACCTTGGTGACATGGTCATAGTAGTAACTGACAGAATATGGCACAAGAGGGTTTTGGTTTATTGGCAAGAGAAAAAAAACAACGTTTTTTTTGTTTGGTGACAATGGCCAGGTCAAGTTTTCTATTCTTCCAGAAGACCTATGGCAAGAGAAATGTATAGTGAGCAAGAAAGAAGCATAATGGATGCTCCATAAATTAAATCATGTACATCATGTATTATTAGTTGTACATTTGACTAATTTCTGACAGTATTTTAGATTTTTTCTCTCACATGTTCATTTTGGTTACAGGTTCTATCCGCCTAGTCCTTATACTTTCTCCTTGGACTGGCTTCAACAATCTACCCGTGTTTCTCTCCACCTACTCAATCTCTATCATTCTAGATGGTAAATAAGAACAAGTGAATTATCTTCAAACCCATGTTTAAACATCAAATATCATGCTAAAATGTTCTCTTGATTGCGATATGCCTATTTAACAGTAGTCTGAAGTTTGTGTGCATATTCCATTTGCCTATCACCCCTTGACTTTTTCCACGTTTTGTTAAGTTATTCTAAGTGTAATTTTGTTTCTCATCAATTTACACATAATACCCCATAATGACAAAGCAAAAACAGGTTTTTAGAAAAATTTGCAAATGTATAAAACATTTAAAACAGAAATATCTAATTTACATAAGTTTTCTGTCGAGGATTGTGTCGAGGCACAGATCTGGGGAAGGGTACCAAAAAAATTCTGAAACATTGAAGGTCCCCAAGAACACAGTGGCCTCCATCATTCTTAAATGGAAGAAGTTTGGAACCACCAAGACTCTTCCTAGAGCTGGCCGCCCGGCCAAACAGATCAATCGGGGGAGAAGGGCCTTGGTTAAGGATGGGACCAAGAACCCGATGGTCTCTCTGACAGCGCTCCAGAGTTCCTCTGTGGAGATGGGAGAACCTTCCAGAAGGACAACAATCTCTGCAGCACTCCACCAATCAGGCCTTTATTGTAGAGTGGCAAAGTACTGAGTAAAGGGTCTGAATACTTATGTAAATGTGATATTTCAGTTTTTTATTGGTAATACATTTTCAAAAAGGTATAAAAACCTGTTGTGGCTTTGTCATTATGGGGTGTTGTGTGTAGATTGATGAGGGGGAAAAAAACAATTAAATATGTTTTAGAATAAGGCTGTAATGTAACAAAATGTGGAAAAAGTCAAGGGGTCTGAATACTTTCCCAATGCACTGTAGGAGCATCGTCGTCTGTGAAGGAGTTGACCAGTACTGAGACAACCTTAACTCCATGGTCTCCCGAGTGGCGCAGCGGTCTAAGGCACTGCATCTCAGTGCTAGAGGCGTCACTACAGACCCAATTGGCCCAGCGTCGTCCGGCTTAAGATTTGGCCGGTGTAGGGCCGTCATTGTAAATAAGAATTTGTTCTTAACTGACTTGCTTAGTTAAATAAAGGTTACATAAATAATAAATGGTCCAGTAGGGAAACTGGTGTAGCAGGCGTCTGGTAAGAGGAACAGAATAGCTAAGGATTTGTAATCTTTCATTTGACATATTAGAAGTTAGAAGATGATATGGAGGCAGAGAAAGGCAGAAGGGTCGATTTAACCCCGGTCTCTGGTCAGAGTCACATACACTATGTGAGAGAGGGAGTGTATACCACTAAACCACGGCTCTACAATCAAAAGAATAAGACGGTTTAACACATCAACATTGATCTGGTCAACATCAATTCCAATGAGTGGAGGTACATTAGGACTAAAAAAAACACATGAGCTGGTGAATACCCAGTAAAAGGTTTGTGTGGAGTTGCTGACTAACGGCGAATAAACTATACACTATCAAAGTAAAGAAAGTCGCACACTACATATATACTCTCCCAACAGTTTAATGGGTATTTACCAACGTTTCGGCATCACTGTGCCTTCCTCAGGGTAATGTCCTAAATATTTGAACCTTAGGTACATTAGGACTGCCATTAGTCTGAAAGGCCTGGGGACATTGTGGCAGAACACAGCATGGTTAGCAGGCACCCATTGCCAGTGTGAACTAGGGCTGGGAATTGCCAGGGATCATCATGATACTTAAGTGCCCGATACGATATGTATTGGGATTCTCACGATTCTATATATATTGCGATTTGATGTTCCAAACATATTGCTTACTATATGTCTGCTGCAGAGAGACAAGAGAGAGGATGTGAAAATGAGTTTTGATCAGTCATGGAAATAAAAGTGGTGAAAACACTCACTATTTAAAAACAAGATGGAGGACAAGCTATAGGATGAAAGATACTACCGTCAAGTAGAGCTAGCTAGCGCTACCTTTTAAAACAACTTTGCAGATCTGATACTTTGGGATAGGGACAGGTATAATACAATATTGTTGGTACTGGACAGGTTAGTTCAGTATCATTGGTACAGGACAGGTATAATACAATATAGTTGGTACAGGACAGGTATAATACAATATCGTTGGTATAGGACAGGTATATTACAATGTCGTTTGGTACAGGACAGCTTAATTCAGTATCATTGGTACAGGACAGGTATAATACAATATCATTGGTACAGGACAGGTATAATACAATATCGTTGGTACAGGACAGGTGTAATACAATATCGTTGGGATAGGACAGGTATAATACAATATCGTTTGGTACAGGACAGGTGTAATACAATATCGTTTGGTACAGGACAGATATAATACAATATCGTTGGGATAGGACAGGTATAATACAATATCGTTTGGTACAGGACAGGTATAATACAATATCGTTGGTACAGGACAGGTATAATACAATATTGTTGCTATAGGACAGGTATAATACAATATCGTTGGTATAGGACAGGTATAATACAATATCGTTGGGATAGGACAGGTATAATACAATATCGTTGGTATAGGACAGGTATAATACATTATCATTGGTGTAGGACAGGTATAATACAATATCGTTGGTATAGGACAGGCATAATACAATATTGTTGGTATAGGACAGGTATAATACATTATCATTGGTATAGGACAGGTATAATACAATATCGTTGGTATAGGACAGGCATAATACAATATAGTTGGTACAGATTAGGTGGCATTATAGTTTGTATTCTACTAGGTTGTCTTTTCCTGCAGTTTCGTTGGGCATTGGGAATAGGGTGTCATTTGTGACGTATGCTTTCTTCTGGGGGGCAAAGTAACGTACGGAGTTGTTGGGTGATGTGCAAATCCTAAATGTCTCCTCGGATCTTGTGCCAAAATGTGTTTGTAACTGGTATTCTTTCAACTAGATTGTGTATAAACAGTAGTTGTTACTGAGCTGCATTGTGTACTGTGAACCCCCCCCCCAAAAAAAAAATAAGTCAAGAAGACACATTATTTATTTTTTATTTCATATATTTTCAATTCAAAAACAAGTGGTGTTTTTTTACTTTTCCACATGCACTAGTTGTTGTCAGAATCAGCTATGTCAGTGCCAAACAGGGCAAAGTGCCATAACGCAACATAATGAACCTGTAAAATGAATCACTTCACCTGGAAAAACAAAGGACGCATCTCAAATGGATTCTCATTCCCTATACAGGGCATTTGGAAAGGATTCAGACACCTTCTCTTTTCCCACATTTTGTTACAAATGGATAAAATATGTTATTCCCCTCATCAATCTACAGACAATACCCCATAATGACAAAGAGAAAACAGGTTCAGACATTTTTGCACATTTATTAAAAATAAAACAGAAATACATTATTTACATAAATATTCAGACCCTTTGCTGTGAGACTCGAAATTGAGCTCAGGTGCATCCTGTTTCCATTGATCATCATTGAGATGTTTCTGCAACTTGGAGTCCACCTGTGGTATATTCAATTGATTGGACATGATTTGGAAAGGCACACACCTGTCCATATAAGGCCCCACAGTTGGCAGTGCATGTCAGAGCAAAAACCAAGCCATGAGGTCGAAGGAATTGTCCGTAGAGCTCAGATACAGGATTATGTCGAGGTACAGATCTGGGGAAGGGTACCAAAACATTTATGCAGAATTTAAGGTCCCCAACAACACAGTGGCCTCCATCATTCTTAAATGGAAGAAGTTTGGAACTACCAAGAATCTTCCGCCGGCCCAACTGAGCAATCGGGGGAGAAGGGCCTTGGTCAGGGAGGTGACCAAGAACCCGATGGTCACTCTGACAGAACTCCAGAGTTCCTCTGTGGAGATGGGAGAACCTTCCAGAAGGACAACCATCTCTGCAGCACTCCACCAATTAGGCCTTTATGGTAGAGTTGCCAGACGGAAACCACTCCTCAGTAAAAGGCATGACAGCCCGCTTGGAGTTTGCCAAAAGGCACCTAAAAGACTCTTAGACCATGAGAAACAAGATTCTCTGGTCTGATGAAACCAAGATTGAACTCTTTGGCCTGAATGCCAAGTGTCACGTCTGGAGGAAACCAGGCACCATCCCTACGGTGAAGCATGGTGGTGGCAGCATCATGCTGTGTTTCAGCGGCAGGGACTGGGAGACTAGTCAGGATCGAGGGAAAGATGAACAGAGCAAAGTACAGAGAGATAACTGATGAAAACCTGCTCCAGAGCGCTCAGGACCCCAGACTGAGGCGAAGGTTCACCTTCCAACAGGACAATGACCTTAAGCACACAGACAAGACAACGTAGGAGTGGCTTGGGGACAAGTCTCTGAATGTCCTCGAGTGGCCCAGCCAGAGCCAAGATTTGAACCCGATCAAACATTTCTGGAGAGACTTGAAAATAGCTGTGCAGCGACGCTCCCCATCCAACCTGACAGAGCTTAAGAGGATCTGCAGAGAAGAATGGGAGAAACTCCCCAAATACAGCTTGTAGTGTCCTACCCAAAAAGACTTGAGGCTGTAATCGCTGCCAAAAGTGCTTCAACAAAGTACTGAGTAAAGGGTCTGAATACTTATCTAAACGTGATAGTTTTTTTATTTTTTTTAGAAATTAGCAAAAATGTCTAAAAAACCTGTTTTTGCTTTGTCATTATGGGGTATTGTGATGTCATTATGGGGTATTGTGATGCCATTATGGGGTATTGTGATGTCATTATGGGGTATTGTGATGTCATAGGGTATTGTGATGTCATTATGGGGTTTTGTGATGTCATTATGGGGTATTGTGATGTCATTATGGGGTTTTGTGATGTCATTATGGGGTATTGTGTGTAGCTTGATGGGTGGGGGGGGGCAATTTAATCAATTTTAGAATAAGGCTGTAACGTAACAAAATGTGGAAAAAGTCAAGGGGTCTAAATACTTTCCGAATGTACTCTGGTCAAAAGTAGTGCACTACTTCTGGAATAGGGTTCAATTTGGGACGCAACCAATACTTTACCTAAAAACATTATGCACAAAACCATCACAAACAAAGTAACAGAAAATATGTTCTGAAAGAATGACACACGCCAGTATCTCGTCACCTAAAACATTTAAAATGTTCAATCCAACAAAAACGAACACAAATACAGAGGCCTACTAGAAAATAAAAACAAATTGCCCAGTTAAAATTGCACTTTGGTCTAGTAAAACAAAAAACTACATACAGAAAAATGATTAATAATTTAACGAGAGCTTGTCACGAAGCAAACGTGGCAGTCGGCAGACCTTTGTTAAAACACGCTAGTACTGTCAAGAGTCTGTACGCCCTGTAAAATCCCAGCAGCAGCTATGTGAGAAGGACCACAGGTCAAAATAATTAAAAAAACTATGCTTGAACTTGATCACATCATTCATTACATGAAAGTAATATTCAGGTCGGTAAATTAAGATGAAGTATCTGACTGCTTTTAAAAAAAAAATTAAACATTATAACTCAAAAAAGATGTCAACCAGTCGTATATATCTAGCCTAGAAGTCCTAGTTCAAGTCAATCAACTTGAGAATCAAATAAAAGTTTTTATGTAAGGCCCCCCCCCCCAGTATTCTAAAAACTAAAAAACAAACACAAATGTATATTGACAACTAGCTAGTTCTCCAACAACAATTTTCTCTAAGACCACTGCAGACAGCAGAACCCCATAGACTCAACTGGAGCGTTCAGATAGCCTACAGTTCATTGTCTGTTGTTGTTGTTAGGAATTAAATAAATTAGGATAACCATTGCAGTTACAGGTACTGGCCACAAGGTGTCATGTGAGCTCATCTGACAGTGGGGGGAAAAACAACAACATCCGGACTGACTATATTATACAGTTCACCTTCTCCAACTATTAATTCATTATTAGTTCACTGGTTTAACTGTAACAGCACCTTCAGTTCGGGATGATCTCATTCAACATGTGAAGAAATAACAGAGTACACAATAGAATAAAGAAAAAACAAACATTTAAATCCAATTTAAAACCAGGATCGGCATAGTAAACCATAAAGGATAGGGGGATTGAATGCTATGAGGGAATATCAAGATTATGATACATATCAAGTGAATATCAAGATTATTAGGACAAAGTGAATTTAGGAGATGGTGGAAATATATTGACTCGAAAATCTAAAAATGGTAGGCTATCCTCGTCTATAGCTTCTACAATAGTAAAATAAAACCATGTATAAAAATATATTGCTTTACTTTAAGGAAGTAACGCATGTACTTATCAATGAAACCACGTCAAGATTTGGAGAATATTTACAGATTGGATAAATTCATACTTTGGGTGATTGTCCCCCAAAAACAGCACCAAACCGAGAAAAAATAACAAAGAGAGGAACATTTCTTCACAACATAATGAGTGAGAGATGTCTTGTGACTTTGTGGACTTTCACACGTTACCATCACCAGACACAGTATTCCAAACTCTTTTTTTTGGAAGTGCCCGTCGGCCCCCAAAATGTTGTGGTTATTTTGGGAAAACTTTGTATGTGTTACAAGAGCTGTTTTGAAAATGTTACCCTTTGTTTTGCATCACAGAGATACTTACGTGGATTAAAAAACGATTACATGACAGACCACCACTTAAAATCATTCTCCACCATCTCAGGGAACAGAGTAAGACGAAAGATAACAGAAGACAAGTCAAGAGAGTGTGCATAACACAATACCAATACGTAATCCATCAATATGACTAGTAGGTATCACCAAACAGAGAGACCACGATCCTGAAAGTGACTGGTCGCTCTGTCAGTAGTCATTTGTAAAAGGTTGTGGAAGAAGAGACACAATGTTATCGTCTGTCTTGTGTCCGTGTTAGTCCGTCTGCAGAGTGTGTGTGTGTGTGTGTGTGTGTGTGTGTGTGTGTGTGTCTCAGCACACACACACGGTGGCCTTGCCGTGTTGCTGCTGGAAGAGCGCGGGGGAAACGTTGGTGGGGGGCGGAGTCAGAGACTGTTTCTGGTCTTTTCCTCCACCGCCTTTTGCCCCCGCCGCCGTTCCCTCGCCATTCTTCCTCCGGGTCCTCTTGGAGGACGGGACGGGGCTGGGTGACATGTCGTCCACAGTCCGTTTGCCGCCGGGCGTCCTGGCGGTGACGTCACTAAGCTCCTCCCCCAGGGCGGGGCTGTCTGTCGTCAGGGGAAAACCGGTGCGGGAGTCGTCCGGGTCGGAGAGGGGCTGGCCGAAAGGATCTGATAGGGCCAGGACGTACAGGCTGCTCCCTGATAGGCCGTGTCCACGCTCCAGGGTCGGAAGGAGCTCACACACAGCAGACGGCATGTCCATGTCTGGAACCTAGAGAGAGAGAGACAGAGAGAGAGAGCGAGAGGTATTTCATACAGTAGTAATGTAGTATTGTAGTAATGTACTAATGTACCAATGTAGTAATGTACTAATTAATTACGATTCAGCCCAAACAGCACCCTATTTTCCACAGTGCACTATATAGGGAATAGAGTGCCATTTTGGACACACAACCTTTAATAGTCCCTCTGCTCTGTACCTTGACGAGTGAGGTGTTGGAGCGGGAGTCCGATGCGGGGCCACAGTGCTGTCCCTCGGCCAGGTTCAGCAGCACCTCCTCATGGTGGAGGGGTTCCTGAGGGACACCCGGCTCCTGCAGGGCGATCACAATGGCTGACGTGTTGTCCGCACGCAGCATCCTCTGGCGCCACCGCAGGAGGGCGTGGCTCACCAGCTGGCGAGCGCTGGACACCCCGCACGGTGCCTAGGAGGGAGGGAGGGAGGGAGGGAGGGGGAGGGGGTTGTTTACAGTAGTTGTGTGATTTTTAATTCATCATCATGTTGGTGATACAATAAATAAATAAATCAGACAAGGCTGCGCACACACAAGCCTCAGTGTCCCCGGTTTGAAAAGCCCCAGTCCGTGTTCAGCAGGGAGAAAATGTTTCAAAACAGAGCGATACCTAAACCAATAAGAAACAGATTGTTTTTTTGTTTTCCGTTGCAAAATGTTTTGCCCTACTGAACAGCACACTGGCGCCGTAGTGCCACAACTCACCATGGCCTCATCGTTGTCCTGGCACATGGAGACGGCGTCCTGGGGGGGTACCATGTTCCACAGCCCGTCACTGCCCAGGATGATGTAACGGTGTTTATGGGGGTCAAGGGTCAGAACGCAGGTGTCTGGCTCCGGGGACACCACAAACTCTCCGCTATAGAAGTCATAGCTCCACAGGTCCCCTATAGGGACAAAATATAATTTAATAAATGTTCTTTATCTCACAAGGGAACACTGGATAACAAGGGGAAAGGAGAAGTAGATTATTTTACACAGATCCACAATATTTACAGTAACGGGACAAAAAGAAGATGAAATGCCTTGTTGCCCGTCTTGCTGTTCCCAAATGCCTCATTGTCTGTCTTGCTGTGCCCAACTGCCTCATTGTCTGTCTTGCTGTGCCCAACTGCCTCATTGTCTGTCTTGCTGTTCCCAACTGCCTCATTGTCTGTCTTGCTGTGCCCAACTGCCTCATTGTCTGTCTTGCTGTTCCCAAACATAGTTATATTTTGGCTCTTTATGTCTGGGAAGAGCAAAACAGTGAACAGTGCACATCCCCTATGGAAAACAGTGAGCATCCCCTATGGAAAGAAGCATACCTGTGAAACAGACTCTGAGAAACAAGGGACTTTAATGTCAAGGGTACTTTCACTTTGCTTCCCAAACCAGTGTATTAAGATGTCAGATTTTTATGGTTTGAAGAAACTCTATGGGCTGGAGACAACTTAGGTGTTCTTTAGGAATGTGCAGAGAGATGAGGTAAACTCCTGAAAAACTTTTGGAAAGAAAACAAACCTGCTTCTCCAATAACAAGAATGTCAAAAATGTTATTAGAGAAAAAACAAAAGTTTAGATCCATACTGAACAAAAATATAAACGCAAAGTGTTGGTCCCGTGTTTCATGAGCTGAAATAAAAGATCCCAGAAATGTTCCATACGCACAAAAAGCTTATCTCTCAAATGTTGTGCACAAATGTGTTTACATTCCTGTCAGTGAACATTTCTCCTTTGCCTAGATAATACATCCACCTGACGTGGTGTGGCATATCAAGAAGCTGATTAAACAGCATGATAATTACACAGGTGCACCTTGTTCTGGGGACAATAAAAGGCCACTCTAAAATGTAGAGTTTTGTCACACAACACAATGCCACAGATGACTCCAGTTGAGGGAGCGTGCAATTGGCATGCTGACTGCAGGAATGTCCACCAGAGGTGTTGCCAGAGAATTTAATGTTCATTTCTCTACCATAAGCCTCCTCCAATGTTGTGTTAAAGAATTTGGCAGTATGTCCAACTGGCCTCACAACCGCAGACCACGAGTGACCACGCCAGCCCAGGACCTCCACATCCGGCTTCTTCACCTGCGGGATCGTCTGAGACCAGCCACCCTTGACAGTTGATGAAACTGAGGAGTATTTCTCTCTGTAATAAAGCCCTTTTGTGGGGAAAAACTCATTCTGATTGGCTGGGCCTGGCTCCCCAGTGGGTGGACCTGGCTCCCAAGTGGGTGGGCCTATGCCCAGTCATGTGAAATCCATAGATTAGGGCATGATGAATTTATTTAAATTGACTGAACAAAGTAAAAATCATTGAAATTGTATTTATATATTTTTGTTCAGTATATCCAGCACTTTGTTTTTAGTTCTACATTCCACCTACTTTAATAACACAACTAACCTTTGCTATGACTCAACGAATGCCCGGAAAATGATGATTACTCTGATAACAACAGATTTATTTTGCACAGCGCTTTCCATTACAAAGAAAATCTCAAACATTTAGAAAACAGGCAGCACAGAGAAGAAAAACAACTGATAATGGATCGCATGTTGCAAGAACGAACGCACTTATAGAATTGATTATAGAATGTTATGATGGACACAGCTTTGTAGAACCAAAACAGGGTTGCCTAGGTTACTTTCTAAATGTAATCCGTTACTAGTTACCTGTCAAAATGTAAATCAGTCTCGTAACTTTTGGATTACCCCCAAACTCAGTCAATTAAACCCGATTACATTCCGTTACTTTTAGATTCCTGTCCCCTTAAGAGGCATCAGAAGAAGACAATGTAAGTTACCAATTGAACCACATCTATCGCAGGATAAATCAATGTTAAAGTTTACATAGCTGACCATATATGGATGTTGTATTTTACTTTATGGGTTGGTTATGCAGGCTTCTTCTAACCCATCGCTTTCTACTACATATAATAATAAGATTACATTATATCTTTACATTAAAAACCAAAGTCTATCAGAATTCCAGTCATTCCAATACATGTTATACCCCTTGATCTTCAAGCAATATATATATATATATATATATATATATATATATATATATT
>QNTS01007770.1:7536-17990 GCA_003317085.1 Hucho hucho
AGAGTCTCAGTCTTTTTCCACACACAGTCTGTGCCTGTATTTAGTTTGCATGCTAGTGATGGCCGAGAATCCACTCTCACATAGGTACGTGGTTGCAAAGGGCATCAGTGTCTTAACAAATCAAATCAAATCAAATTTTATTTGTCACATACACATGGTTAGCAGATGTTAATGCGAGTGTAGCGAAATGCTTGTGCTTCTAGTTCCGACCATGCAGTAGTATCTAACAAGTAATCTAACAAATTCACAACAACTACCTTATACACACAAGAGTAAAGGAATGAATACGAGTATGTACATATAAATATATGGATGAGCGATGGCTGACCGGCATAGGCAAGATGCAGTAGATGGTATGGAGTACAGTATATACATGTGAGATGAGTAATGTAGGATATGTAAACATTATATAAATGGCATTGTTTAAAGTGGCTAGTGATACATTATTTCATCCAATTATAATTATTAAAGTGGCTAGAGATTTGGGTCGATGGCCGAACGGCATAGGCAAGATACAGTAGATGGTTTAGAGTACAGTGTATACATTTGATATGAGTATGTCGGATACGTAAACATTATATACAAAATTGTTTAAAGTGGCTAGTGATACATTGTTACATCCAATTCCTATGTTTAAAGTGGCTAGAGATTTAAGTCAGTATGTTGGCAGCAGCCACTCAATGTTAGTGATGGCTGTTTAACAGTCTGATGGCCTTGAGGTAGAAGCTGTTTTTCAGTCTCTCGGTCCCAGCTTTGATGCACCTGTACTGACCTCGCCTTCTGGATGATAGCGGGGTGAACAGGCAGTGGCTCGGGTGGTTGTTGTCCTTGATGATCTTTTTTGCCTTCCTGTAACAGCGCGATTTGCTAAGGCAGGATACTCTGAGCGCAGCCCAATCCAGAAATCTGGCAGTGGCTTCTGATTAAATTCAATTTTCACAGAACCGCTTGTTGCAGTTTCGATGAGGCGCTCTTGTTCAGATGTCGATAAGTGGACTGGAGGAAGGGCACGAAAGGGATAACGAATCCAGTTGTTTGTGTCATCCGTTTCGGGAAAGTACCTGCGTAATTGCGCACCCAACTCACAAAGGTGCTTCGCTATATCACATTTTACATTGTCCGTAAGCTTGAGTTCATTTGCACACAAAAAATCATACAATGATGGAAAGACCTGTGTGTTGTCCTTGTTAATGCAGA
The DNA here is from genome assembly GCA_003317085.1 of Hucho hucho. Classification (NCBI taxonomy): domain Eukaryota; kingdom Metazoa; phylum Chordata; class Actinopteri; order Salmoniformes; family Salmonidae; genus Hucho; species Hucho hucho. The sequence goes on from QNTS01007770.1 coordinate 8,734, forward strand.
CAGAGAAGAGCTCCAACTTCTTAATCATAGCCTCAATTTTGTCCCGCACATTAAATATAGTTGTGGAGAGTCCCTGTAATCCTAGATTCAGATCATTCAGGTGAGAAAAAACATCTCCCAGATAGGCCAGTCGTGTGAGAAACTCATCATCATGCAAGCGAAAATTATGGTCAGTAAAGAAAACTTAAAGCTCGTCTCTCAATTTAAAAAAAACTTGTCAATGCTTTGCCCCTTGATAACCAGCGCACTTCTGTATGTTGTAAAAGCGTTACATGGTCGCTCCCCATACCATTGCATAATGCAGAAAATACACAAGAGTTCAGGGGCCTTGCTTTAACAAAGTTAACCATTTTCACTGTAGTGTCCAAAACGTCTTTCAAGCTGTCAGGCATTCCCTTGGCAGCAAGAGCCTCTCGGTGGATGCTGCAGTGTACCCAAGTGGCGTTGGGAGCAACTGCTTGCACGCGCGTTACCACCACTATGTCTCCCTGTCATGGCTTTTGCGCCATCAGTCCAGATACCAACATGAGCAGCAGCTACGTTTGATTACATACGGACCGTTAGTGGAATTCCCGCCAGAGAGTAACAGTTAATGTGATTGGATGTTAATTATTTGACTAGGCTACCTGTATTTGACATTGTGTTGTTATTTCGCTGAACACTAGTTGGTTTCATTTTATTTTTGGCTGTGAAACTAGGCTACTCAGGCGAGAAAAAAACCTCACCCAAATGTATAGCCGCATTGGAAAATATAAATATACATATATTGTCACGTCCAGGCCTGAGAAGACAGGCTGGCGTGTTTAGTTTTTGTTTTGGTGTAGGGTTTTTTCTGTTCTAGGTTATCTGTTTCTATGTTGGGGTAATGGTTCCCAATTAGAGGCAGCTGTGTGTCGTTGTCTCTAATTGGGAACCATATATATGTTTGTAGTTTTCACTTGGGGTTTGTGGGTTATTGTTTGTGCATAGCTTGTAGTTTGTTTTGTTTAGTCCAACATCACGATCTTCGTTACGTTCATTTTGTTATTTTCCCAGTTACGTTCGTCATAAATAAAATGTATACTGGAAGCATCGCTGCGTCTTGGTCTGTCCCTACTGAAGATCGTGACATATATATTTTAAATGTGAATTACATTTTTATTTGACGTACGCGTACCCCAGTTTGGGAATACCTGCTCTACAGGACCGGTGTCCCCCCTCGCGGGATGGTTGAGCTAACGTGCGCTAATGTTATTAGCATGACGTTGTAAGTAACAAGAACATTTCCCAGGACATAGACATATCTGATATGGGCAGAAAGCTTAATTTCTTGTTAAACTAACTGCGCTGTCCGATTTACAGTAGCTTTTACAGTGAAATAATACCATGCTATGGTTTGAGGAGAGTGCATAGTTATGAACTTGAATATGTATTCATAAACCAATTAGGCACATTTTGGCAGACCTGATACAACATTTTTTACAGAAATGCAATGGTTCATTGGGTCAGTCTAAAACTTTGCACATACACTGCTGCCATTTAGTGGCCAAAATCTAAATTTTGCCTGGGCTGGAATAATACATTATTGCCTTTCTCTTCCATTTCAAAGATGATGGTACAAAAAATAAATAAAAAACTAAAATACGTTTTTTTTCTTTTCTTTGTATTATCTTTTACCAGATCTAATGTGTTATATTATCCTACATTCATTTAACACTTCCACAAACTTTAAAGTGTTTCCTTTCAAATGGCATCACGAATATGCATATCCTTGCATCAGGTCCTGAGCTACAGGCAGTTAGATTTGGGTATGTCATTTTAGACGAAAATTGAAAAAAAGGGCATACGTTTGGCTACATACGGACTGTTAGTGGAATTCCCGCGAGGAGGTACGGTTAATGTGATTGGATGTTAATTATTTGTTAATTATGTTCATAATTTGACTAGGCTACCTGTATTTGACATTGTGTTGTTATTTTGCTGAACACTAGACGGTAAAAACATTTTTTTTGCCAGTGTAACGAGGCTACTCGGGCGAGAAAAAAACCTCACCCAAATGTATTGAAAATGTGAAGATAATTTTTTTTAATAATGATTAGAAAAATATACGTTTTATGTGAATCATGTTTTTATTTGGCGTACCCCCAATGACATTGTGCGAACCCCTTGTGGTACGTGGACCCCAGTTTGGGAATAGCTGATCTAGTGGATTGGACTGTCACTTGTCCTGACTCTTCAAAAGGCAGACAGAGAAGTCCCCTGCTCCCCTAGAGACACTTGTGTTCCAACAGCTGCAGCTGAAGGGAGGTTGTGGGATGTCCAGTATTATTGATGTTCTCTATTATGGACTTGACTGTGTCTTCCTATAATCTATATCATATATGGTCACATCCTCTGGTGCACAGCTCAAATGGAAGCAGATCTGCTGATAAGCAATAAACAATGCCATATTAGCTGAGATATTTAGCTGTGGAAGCTGGATGTATTTCTGACACAACCATTTCCATATTGGGCTTGTACATTATCTGTGGCGCTTGTACATTTTCTGTGGCTTTGGTAACTCTGCTGTGGACTGTATGGGATCAAATTGGAGTTTCAAGAACAGTTCAGCAGATGTGGTTTGATACCATCTCTGTGACGGAGGGTCATAAAGCAATCCTCAACGACCTCAGGCTGCATGTATTTCTGACAGCCAGTTTTGGAACATGGCCGTGGTTGGAGGTCACTGACAGGGACTAATAATTTGGACTACTAAGTGTTTATCCTTGTAAATGTATTAGATCCTTGTAAATATTACATTTAGCCCTCCATTGACTTCACACTGTATCCTGAAAAGTGAAGACCTCATACCTATACTGTAGACCACAGAGAGATCTGATACAGGCCAGCACATTATTTTGACCTTATAAGTCGACCATGAGGTCCTCACATTGCTGACACCGTAATAGATTTACAGCGAGATATGTGACCTGGAAAATAAAACCTTAATTAGCCATTCTTGGTTGTCATGTGGATCCATGGCACAGCATGACCCCGCCTCTCATATCCAGATTTAGATTTTTACTGGCTGTGACATTTGAATGGATTGAATCATGTAAAGAAAATGCTGACGTGAGCCAAAGCACTGGGGTGTCTCAGGCAAATTCTTGTCTGTGGTGATACAACTAATTTGTGAGCACAGACTGAGTCGTTTAAAGCACCTTTAAAAATGTATTGGATCAAGAGTTGCTATCGTCCCAAGGCAATGCCAAAATACGTCAAATATGTACATTGAATTTTATAATGATAGTTTGCTCAACTGCTTAATAACGTCTGTCAGTTAATAACAGTATATCAGGGACCTTCAACTCCTGTTCTGGACAGCCCATCCTCATGGTGGGCAGACTTTTATTCCACCCAGCACTAACACAGCAGGTTCAGCTGAATCAAATTATCATAATCTTAAATGTATGTTAGGCTGCGTTTAGACAGGCAGCCCAATTCGGAACTTTTTTTCAATCATTGGTATTTTGACCAATCAGATCAGCTCTTAAAGAGGTTGGTCAAAATACCAGTGAGGGAGTTCTATTAATGTCCAGGGCATGCCCCAGGTCAAAGGGGTTAGTGTCTATTGCATTCGTTTTGGAACCAGGCTGCCTCCCGGGCGTGAGCCAGGTTCCCCATTTTGTCTCGACGGCGAAGTTGTCTCAAAGCAAAAGTGAATTAATTAAGAACGTGGAGTGATGAGTACGAACCTATGTTTTCACATACAAAAGTGATTTCCTTTGATTAAAAGGCTTTATCTGCCTTCCCAATGAAAACTAGTTTGAAAATTCAAACATATCTATGGAAAACATTTTTTGGTATGTTTCTGAACTATGAATCCCGTTGCCTTGTTGACAACATGACCGTGTGGCACAGATTACTGTTAGACATTAGGCAGAGAATGTTTTTTAAGCTAATTTTCATAAACTCTTCTCATTTTGCCTTAGGGTGGAGAGAACTTTTTACCTTTATTTAACTGGGAAAGTCAGTTAAGAACAAATTCTTATTTACAATGACAGCCTACCGGGAAACAGTTGGATACCTGCCTTGTTCAGGGGCAGAACGACAGAGTTCTACCATGTCAGCTCAGGGATTCGATCCAGCAACCTTTCGGTTACTGGTCCAACACTCTATCCACTAGGATACCAGTTGTACACATTTTGCCATGGGGCAGAGACAATTGTTTTGCTCCTTTAAGCACATTTCTTGCAATTCCACACATTTTGCCATGACTTATGCCATGTTAATGATATCTGAGTGAGATTGTTTAACAAAATCAATAAGGGCCCCCTTGGAGTTCAGGGGTCCTCGGCACGTGCCCTACATGCCGGGTCGGTATTTGGCCATGATTACTACAAGTTTAGATAGCTGGCTAGAATAACTTACCAATCAAAAAATGTACTGACATGGTTAGTTGAGTGACTGTCAGTGACTGACATAACAAGAGAAAAACTGCTGATGCATAACCACATTTAGAACTTGCACCTTATTACACTATTGTAACACTGAACAGTAAGTTGAGACCCCGACAGAATCCCCCTAGCGACCACTGGGGCCCCCTGCGACCGCATTGGTCACTTATGTTTGGAGCCGGCCCTGCAGGTGCACATATTCCATTTTTGCACATTAAAATAACTTAATGTCATAAACGTTTAGCCTGCATGGTGTGGAAGTTCTCTCAATATACAAACACGTCAAGTAAATATCTTGTCTAATAACAGTGGCATCGGTGCCAGAATTAGACTGTGTTGGCAGATATGTCAAACAATAAACCTTGGCTGCAGTGAAGATGAGAGCACAGTCCAAGAAATGAAAAGTCCTTGATGGGGTCCTTCCAGATGGTCCGCCCCCTGCTCAACTAGTGTATCCAGCAGCTCCCCCCTATGGGGCATCTTGTACTGATGTGCTGGGTGGACTCTGAACCTGAACAAACAGGGTGTATTCAGGGAGGTGAAATGTTCTGAACATTGCTGATAGAAATGTATTGAATAGAGCTGACATGATTCCCTGTTCTGACAGACAGTCCTTGCTGTTCTTCACAATACAATTCTATCTGAACGTTCTGTTAGGTTTCACCCTATTAAAGATTAATTTAGCTGCACCGTATTAGACACAAATAACTTAAAGGACTATTTGAATGCGAAGGTTTGAAAGCAGAAGAGATGTGATCAACATTGAAGAATGTGAAATAACTGACTTCAAAAAGAACTTGTTCAACTACTTTAAAATAATTTCTCTCTACAAGTTGCTAGAGCTGGCTTTCATAAATGTTATCAAAACCTGTAATATTAACGATTGATTGAAAATGTAATGTAAATGTAAGGGAATTTGTTCCTTTATTGTAACTATTTCCTATTCATTTTATATCAGTTTATTGAAGCCAGCTCAGCTGCTAAGCGGTTAACTTCAGAGTGTAATAGATGTTTGAGGCAGCTATACCAATGTCAACAATATGAGTGGATAAGATGATTGAAATACTGTACTGGTGTTATGTAAGTCATAAGAAGTTTTAACCAACTGAAATGTGAGACAAATAGAACAAGCCTCCAGCATCTTCAATATATCATACTGTAGATAAAAACGACACATTGAATATTAAAGTTTTATAAACTGAAATTGAAATGTTTCTGTTCTAGCTTTTAAATCTTCATATAATATGGTTCCACCAGGGTGATACATCAAACTAAGCAAAGCACGAGGTAACGGCCAACTCCGTCACAAGCATGAGGAGAGGAGACAGTTCATATGTGTTGACAAGCTAAACAATAGAAATAACAGGTGACCATATATATAAAGTTGTTGATGAGGACTAATGCCACTAAAATGGAACTAAATCAGGTCAGATCAGATTTAATGAAAACTACTTTAGTGGTAGTGGGGCAACATGGACTCACTCCATTACAGTATATGAGGTTCAGTAGAAGTAACATTGGAATCAATTTGATAAATCAAACTTTTGACATTGTTATAACTATTAGTAATGAAATCTTGCTCATGTAAATTCAGTGAAATTCAATTCAGAGACAAATATGACATTAAAAAGTAATGTAATGGAAGTGTGGTTTTCCTGGAAGTGGGAGGTGCTAGTGAGAGACAGATACACAAGTCTGGGGGGGAGGTCTCTCCTACAATCCATGTCCTTCCCCAGAGTGGTCCATAATTAACTTTTGCTTGGATAGCACTTCCAACCAGATATAAGGAGGCTGAGGCCCCAACATCCATAAGTCAGATACCTTCTTCCTCTGTGGTAAGACCTCTCCACCTCCTTAGATTTTTACATGTGTCTCATCTTTGCACTCTGCATTGTTTGAATTGACTTCTGCATGTCTCTTGTAAGATTTGACAATATGCAATCAAATGTAACATTTGTTTTTTTACTTTAAATGTTTTACTTTAAATCTCTAACTTTCATTTGTTTGTAAATTGAGGGATCTAGAATGTAACTGGGTTTTCAGCGGTATTCATTTTAATAAAATAAAGAAATTGTAGTAAAGTGTGTTGTCACTAGGAAAATGAATGTTACCAGTGGCACCTCAGCTCCCGAGTGGTGCAGCAGTCTAAGACACTGCATCTCAGTGCTAGAGGCATCACTGCAGACCCTGGTTCGATCCTGGGTTGTATCACAACCGGCTGTGATTGGGAGTCCCATAGGGCTGCACATAATTGGCCCAGCTTTGCCTGGGTTAGGGGAGGGAATGGCTGGGGTAGGCTGTCATTGTAGAATAAGTATTTGTTCTTAACTGACGTGCCTAGGTAAATAAAGGTATACAAGTTGAATTGGACATGGCTGTAATGATTGAGATAAATGCTTTCTAGCCCTTTGGGGACTAAATGATGAGCCTTTGGACCAAAGGAGGATGGTGGTACCTTAATTGGGGATGATGGGCTTGTGGTAATGACTGGAGAGGGAATGGTATCAAATACATAAAACACATGGTTTCCAGGTGTTTGATGCCATTCCATTTGCTACGCTCTAGCCATTATTATGAGCCGTCCTCCCCTCAGCAGCCTCCACTGCTTTAGACTTTTCACAACACCTTATGTTTCACAGGGTCCTCTAAGAAGTACACATTCATCTGTAGGAGGGGAAAAAGAAGGTGAGACATGGTTTGACTCTTCACATAAAAAGTGATGAGAATATTCTGTTAGAGATACCGCTCACCTAACTGTTGACTGGGGAGGAAGCACCACAGAGTCAATCATGTTTCTTGTTTCATCTCTTTCCTAGTTATCCATCACCATGAGTACAGACGCAGAGATGAAAATCTACGGCAAGGCTGCCATATACCTTCGTAAGTCTGAGAGGGAGAGGATGGAGGCACAAGCCGCGCCCTTTGATTCAAAGAACTCCTGCTATGTGGCAGACAAGGCGGAGCTGTACCTTAAGGGTCTGGTCACTGCCAGGGCCGACGGGAAGTGTACTGTAACAGTCACAAAACCTGACGGCAGTAAGGAGGTAAGCCTGATCTGAAAAGTATTCAAGTTTGTACAATTACTCAATTTCTTGAAAAATCATCAAAATGATCAAAACATTTCCATATAAAATATTTAACAAAATATATATTATGAAGCATTTCTTGTTTTTTGTAGGCAGAATATAACCTTCAAACACATGATCTATAACACAGCTATTTAAAAATGGCATAGATCTTTTGTTATTGACTAGTCAAGAATCACCACGTATGTGTCAGTGGGTGATAACAAAGGACTTGGATTAAATGTGGATAAGCATTTTTTTTGAAGATTCAACTTGTATTTAATGAGCAAAAAGCATTCAGTCATGTCCAGTTTGATCTGCGTGTAATCTAGATTTCTGACTGTTTCAGGAAGGAAAAGTGTTCAAAGACGCAGACATCTACGAGATGAACCCCCCTAAGTACGACAAGATTGAGGACATGGCCATGATGACCTACCTGAATGAAGCCTCTGTGTTGTATAACCTCAAAGAGCGTTATGCAGCATGGATGATCTATGTAAGAAACCTGCACACACACAGACATACATGAACATAATAAATACACACATACAGTACTACACATAAATGAATGGTAGAAAAACATATCAATACAATAGACCCACATCAGTATACCAAAGTACACCCACATCCTCACATAAATCCAGGTAAAAGTCCATCTGACTTTACTAATCCCCTAATTTTATTATTCTTTCATCCAGACCTACTCTGGGCTCTTCTGTGCCACGGTGAACCCCTACAAGTGGCTCCCAGTGTACGACGAAGAGGTTGTCAATGCCTACAGAGGGAAGAAGAGGATGGAGGCTCCACCCCATATCTTCTCCGTCTCTGACAACGCCTTTCAGTTCATGCTGATTGGTACGAGCTCTCATGGATGGATGGATGGATGGATGGATGGATGGATGGATGGATGGATGGATAGATGGATGGATGGTTGGATGGATAGATGGATGGATGGATAAATGGATGGATGGATGGATGGTTGGATGGATGATTGGATAGATGGATGGATGGATGGTTGGTTGGTTGGTTGGTTGGTTGGTTGGATGGATGATTGGATGGATGGATGAAGGACGGATGGATGGATGGTTGGTTGGATGTTTAGATGGATATTAAAATATGCTTTAGAGAAGTATGTACTGTTTTCTACTCTAGGTTAGAACAGTTTGCTCAGAATATCTAATTTCACTACCATTGAATGGAAAATATTCCAAATTGAAATTCATGATGATACTATGAATTAAATAATGTCCCCATAATGTTGCTTGAGTATGATAAGCAATGTGTTTTTTGCTTCCAGATAAGGAGAACCAGTCCGTCCTGATTACGTAAGTTGTTTACTAAAATGTCACTTGAGAAAGTGTTTCTATTGTAATAAGTTGGGTCACTTGGTGTGATGAAAGACATGACAGTATGAATGGATTAGAGCATTAGGCTATGTGTAATAATGAGTCGATGAGAAGGAGTATTTGTTAAAGACTTATGTCAGAACACAGGTTAACAGTATATTTTTCAATGCTATTTCTTGGTGAAAGCCAATCTGACACTCAAACTTAACTTAAACCCATCTTTCTCTGTCATATAAACCAGTGGAGAATCCGGTGCAGGAAAGACTGTCAACACCAAGCGTGTCATCCAGTACTTCGCCACCATTGCAGTGTCTGGTGGAGAGAAGAAGAAGGAAGTAGACCCCAGTAAAATGCAGGTAGGTTGTTCTTATGTTTGCCTTTTTAACACATTTCAAGCAATCAAGAAAAAATGACTTTACCACTTTACCAGT
>QNTS01007770.1:36350-48557 GCA_003317085.1 Hucho hucho
TTACATCTGATTTCACCAGCTCAAACAAATGCCTACGTTTATTTCTTCCACAAAGGTGCGTGAGCTCGAGACTGAGGTGGAGGCAGAGCAGAGAAGAGGTGTAGATGCTGTCAAGGGAGTCCGCAAGTATGAGCGCAGAGTCAAGGAGCTCACTTACCAGGTAAGAGAAAGTGCATTCTTTACACACATGACACTAACACAGATAGGTTTGTGTATATAACCATGGGACATTGATTCGTTGCTCTTCTCCCACAGACTGAGGAGGATAAGAAGAATGTTGGCAGACTTCAGGACCTGGTAGATAAGCTGCAGATGAAAGTGAAGGCCTACAAGAGGCACACTGAGGAAGCGGTGAGCCACAGACTTAGTCAAATACTCTGAAAGCGTAAATTAAAAAACATATTGATCTTTAGAAAAGTGATATAATGAATGCTGATGTTCTGCTCTCCCTCTCTTTTCCTCACCCAGGAGGAAGCAGCAAACCAGCACATGTCTAAGTTCAGGAAGGTTCAGCATGAGCTGGAGGAGGCTGAGGAGCGTGCAGACATCGCTGAGACTCAGGTCAACAAGCTCAGAGCCAAGACCCGTGACTCTGGAAAGGTACAGAACTGCTGCTAAACCTATACCTGACTCATGTTCAGATATGACCACATACACACCACCTATGATTCAGTCTTCTCAGAGGTCAATACAGACTTTTACACTCACTCAACTGTGTTGAAGATCTCTAAGAAGCACATGTCAAGTAGGGCAAAAAAATATGATTATTTCAAACGAAGCTGGTACTTAAAAGTTGAAATTCCAATCTGAGCACTGAGCCTTAAAATGCTTGTTCCATTTTACAGTGTTCTTTCCAAGTGTTCATAATATATTTATCGTGTTCATTATTATTACTGATCCATTATATTCTATCCAAGTCTATCCATATATTTATCATGTTCATTATTATTACTGATCCATTATATTCTATCCAAGTCTATCCATATATTTATCATGTTCATTATTATTATTGATCCATTATATTCTATCCAAGTCTATCCATATATTTATCATGTTCATTATTATTACTGATCCATTATATTCTATCCAAGTCTATCCATATATTTATCATGTTCATTATTATTACTGATCCATTATATTCTATCCAAGACTATCCATATATTTATCATGTTCATTATTATTACTGATCCATTATATTCTATCCAAGTCTATCCATATATTTATCATGTTCATTATTATTACTGATCCATTATATTCTATCCAAGTCTATCCATATATTTATCATGTTCATTATTATTACTGATCCATTATATTCTATCCAAGTCTATCCATATATTTAGCATGTTCATTATTATTATTGATCCATTATATTCTATCCAAGTCTATCCATGTATTTATCATGTTCATTATTATTACTCATCCATTATATTATATTCTTTCTTCTTACAGGGAAAAGAAGTTGCTGAATAAACAAGACCAAAGTATTGAAGATCAAAGTCTTACCATTTTCCTGTGTTGCATAAAATATGATTTTCATGGTGAAATGTTGAGCATTGATTAAAACATGTGGATCTACATACACTTCCTTTGTGACTGTGGACTTATTACTCAGCAAACAGATTTTTCATACTATAATAATATTGTACTTTAATTAAACAAGCCATCTGGGATTCCAACAACAACAAAGCAGTCACTTTGTTTTGGTAAACAGCTGAGGGATGAGGCTGGAGAAATGTAAACACTCAAATTCATAGACTGAGCTGTGGATGTAAGGAATGACCATCCAAAACATCCAAATTATAGTTTTAACCCTTTACACTTGCAGAAATTGGCTTATACGGACTGGCCCAAATTTAAATGCTTCAAAAATAAATAGAAATATGAGAAGCACATGCATAACTGTGGTAGCAATTGAAATGGAACACTTTGGATATTGTGGGGAAACAATAGAACGGATTTTTGCATTTTAATTTTGTCACAGATTATGCGCACATTAATCACTCGTGGAAAGACTATGTAAAAAATAAATGTTAATTGAGCATCTGAAAAAATTACGTGAGAGTTTAGTTCTGTGTTTAACTGATATTATGCGCCAATTTTCCAATTTGGATTACCAACAGATTTGTTTGGCATATATACACTTCCATAATGATTAGCCCTCTGGTGGTGAAATTATGGTAATACACATTACAAACACAGTAATACACATTATAAACACAGTAATACACAAACACAGTAATACGCATTATAAACACGGTAATACACATTATGAACACAGTAATACACATTATAAACCAGGTAATACACATTATTAACAGGCAAAATACATTACTCTGTTTCTGTTCCTCTGAAAAGTACATTATTTTCCGGTTTTTGGTTCTGTTCCCTGAACCTGTTAAAACCCCTCATATAATAGACTGATGCTTGTCTAGCTAGCCATTACAGAGCTAGGTGCACTCTTAGAAAAAAAGGTTCCAAAAGGGTTCTTCGGTTGTCCCCTAAGGATAACCTTTTTGGTTACAGGTAGAACCCTTTTGGGTTCCATCCATGTAGAACCCTCTGTGGAAAGGGTTTTTACATAGAACACAAAACGGTTCTACCTGTAACCAAAAGTGTTCTACATGGAACCAAAAATAGTTATTTAAAGGGTTCACCTATGGGGACAGCCGAAGATCCGTTTTAGGTTCTAGATAGCAATTTTTTTTTTAAGAGTGTTGCAAACAACTTTAGAAAACCACTAGCTATACGTAATGTAGCTTGTACTATCTGGAACTCACTCTCTACTGTCTGGGCCTGTTTTAACCATACTAGCTACAGCTCCACCTCATAGCCTACCAAGTCTGAAGAGGAGAAGAAGATGGAGCAGTCACAGAGGAGGTGGAAGAGAGAGCAGTCACAGAGGTGGATGAGAGAGCAGTCACAGAGGTGGAAGAGAGAGCAGTCACAGAGGAGGTGGAGGAGAGAGCAATCACAGAGGTAGAGGAGAGAGCAGCCACAGATGAGGCGGAGGAGAGAGCATTCACAGAGGAGGTGGAAGAGAGAGCAGTCACAGAGGAGGTGGAGGAGAGACCAGTCACAGAGGAGGTGGAGGAGAGAGTGGTCACAGAGGCGGTGGAGGAGAGAGCAGTCACAGAGGAGGTGGAAGAGAGAGCATTCACAGAAGAGGTGAAAGAGATCAGTCACAGAAGTGGAGGATAGAGCAGTCACAGAGGAGGTGGAAGAGCGAGCAGTCACAGAGGATGTGGAGGAGAGACCAGTCACAGAGGAGGTGGAGGAGAGAGCAGTCACAGAGGAGGTGGTGGAGAGAGCAGTCACAGAAAGTGTACTAAATAGTATGAATTATGACATGAGGATCATATTTGAATTAAAGTGTATTTTCCTCCAGAAATTCATTAACTTTCTATTTGCATAAATCAGAACTTAATGAACTAACTTTCATTAGAGTCAGACACTCTCCTTTTGGTTAGCAATATGTTCCTTTCATAATACATTTGCTGGGTTGTTTTTCCATGAAATACATTTGAAAACGTACTTACCAGAGGGGTACACTACAAAGTAGCATCAATGAGTTAGCCAGCTAACGTTGATAAACAACCCCAAATAACTACTGATTTTCAAGTTAATTAAGAAAGCCAAACTTTGAAACAGTGCCTTCGGAAAGATTTCAGACCCCTTGAGTTTTTCCACATTTTGTTAGGTTACAGCCTTATAAAATTAAATGGTTAAATGGTTTTTACCCCTCATCTACACACAATTCCCCATAATGACAAAGCAGAAACAAGTTTTTTGAAAAAAAAAAAAAAACGGAAATATCACATTTACATAAGTAGTCAGACCCTTTACTCAGTACTTTGTTGAAGCATCTTTGGCAGCGATTATAGCCAGTTGCCCATCCCTGATCTAACATGTTTGTTACAGTAATTGAAGTTGTGATGAATAGTATCTCCATTCAACCACAAGATGGCACTATCAACCCAAAATACAATGGGCAAGAAATTGCTTATAATCAGCTAACATTATTAGCACAGTCCTAGGGGAAGTGTTATTTTGCATGATCTATCCATTTATTAGCTAAACTGTTCTAGTACGTTGTGAAACTCACCTTATTTGTGAAACTCACCTTTACATTTTTTTGTACCTCCTCTTTTGAATACCTCCAGAACCGGCTCCAGAACGATTCAGTTGGACGGGCCTTTGATTTTCCGCCTGCTGAATTTGCAAGATATTTTATATTTGTTTTGTTTTCGGCACAAATGAAAATGTGGCACTGACCCATGAATTTATGTTTCAGCATTATCTCAATGAAGTTCAACATTCGACTAGCACATCCACCGTTGTAGTACAGATGAAGCCTGACATGGAATGTGAAGCTAACTGAAGCTGGCTAGCTTTATAAAAGCCTGAGTAGATCTAGCTTGCTTCGTAGTGTAACACTGATTCTAACCCATATCTGTCCATATTCCCACAGGAGAGAGCTCCAACCCAGGTACTGTGAGCCCAGTTCCACAGTATCAGGAAACCATAAACAGATTTCAGACACCAAGGAAACTAAACACGCACCAGCTAACTGACACAGGAGAGAAGTCTTACCACTGCTCTGTTTGTGGGAAGGGTTTCAGTCAGTCGAATAAACTAAAGACTCCCCAGAGAACTCACAGGAGAGAAGCCATACCACCGCTCTCAGTGTGGAAAGAATTTCAATTGTCCAAAAGACTTAGTCACACCAGAGAACACACAGGTGATATGCCTTTCCACTTCTCCCAATGTGGGAAGAGTTTCAGTCAGTTATCAACTCTGAAAAAACATAACCTAACTCACAAGGGAGAAAAGCCTTACCAATGTAAGGCTCTCAATGTAGGGATAGTTTCACCAGTTTATATTTCCTAAAGAAACACCAGCTAACTCACACAGAAGAGAAGCCGTTACAATGCCCTCAGTGTGGGAGGAGTTTCTGTCATTCATAAACTCTGAATACACATACGTTAACTGACCCAGTGGGGAAGCGGTACCACTGCTCTCAGTGTGGGAAAAGGTTCAGTTGATCAAACTACCTAAAGAAACACCAGCTAACTCAAAGGAGAGAAGCCTTACCATGCTCTGGAGTTGTGTTTGAATATTGTTTATTGAAATAAAGCTGATTTGATAAGGGTTTATTTTGAACATAATATCACTATTTCAGGAATCACCAAAATAGGACTGCAGAGAAAAGGCAGTTTTACAGAAACTGTATTTATTTTATTGATGCTTTGGGGACCTGGTTTGTCATTGTCAGTATTTCCACTAAACAGCTGTCTGTTTGGGAATGCAATACTTCTATACCTGCAGACCTTCAGCAGCAGACATCCAGATGATTTTCTAGAGGACGCGGCCACAACGGACAATTCAGTGAAGTTGTAGTTGACTTTGTGGAATCAGTAGCTAATACAGTGCCTTCAGAAAGCATTCACGCCCCTTTACTTTTTCCACATTTTGTTGTGTTACAGCTTGAATTTAAAATGGATTAAATTGAGATTTGTTGGGTCACCGGACTACACACAATATCAAATATTTGCAAAGAGGAATTATGTTTTTCGAAATGTGTAAAATGTATAATAAATGAAAAGCTGAAATGTCTTAAGTCAATAAGTATTCAACCCCTTTGTTACGTCAAGCCTAAATAAGTTCAGGAGTAAAAATGTGCTTAACAAGTCACATAATAAGTTGCATGGACTCACTCTGTGTGCAATAATAGTGTTTAACATGATTTTTGAATGACTACCTCATCTCTGTACCCCACACATCTTTAAGGTCCTCAGCCAAGCAGTGAATTTCAAACACAGATTTAACTACAAAGACCAGGGAGGTTAACCAATGCCTCGCAAAGAAGCACACCTATTGGTAGATCGGTAAAAAAAAAAGCAGACATTGAATATATCCCTTTGAGCATGGTGAAGTTATTAATTACACTTTGGATGGTATATCATTACACACAGTCACTACAAAGATACAGGTGTCCTTCCTAACTCAGTTGCCGGGGAGGAAGGAAACCTCTCAGAGAATTCACCATGAGGCCAATGATGACTTTTAAACAGTTACAGAGTTTAATGGCTGTGATAGGAGAAAACTGAGGATGTACAGTATCAACAACATTGTAGTTACTCCACAATACTAACCTAATTGACAGAGTGAAAAGAAGGAAGCTTGTACAGAATACAAATATTCCAAAATATGCATCCTATTTGCAAAAAGGCACTAAAATAATACTGCAAAGAAAGTGTAAAAACAATGAACTTTTTGTCCTGAATACAAAGTGTTATGTTGGGGGCAAATCCAGTACAGCACAACACTGCATACACAGCATAGTGGTGGCTGCATCGTGTTATAGGTATGCTTGTAATCGTTAAGGACTGGGGAGTTGTCAGAACAAAATTAAACGGAATGGAGCTAAGCACAGCAAAATCCAAGAAGAAAACCTGGTTCAGTCTGCTTTCCACCAGATACTGGGAGATAAATTCACCTTTCTGCAGGACAATAACTTTTTTATTACTGTTTTTAAAAACAGTTGTTTCAGAGGGAAATGTATGAAACAAAAACTTCTAAATAGAAAAATGAATAAACATATTGTATGTCGATTACAAAGCTCAGTCTCCTGTCTCACTTTATTATGGAAGGTTGAAGGTTTATAACTTCTGGTGTTTTATAGGTAGGCTATACTGTAAGTATAATGTACACAATGGGTTATACACTTCCTTCTTAAGGCCTTTTCACACCAACTGAGTTGTGCTTGACTTGGTGAGAAAGGGCCTTTAGAGGCGGAGGAATTCAACTGGTCTCATATTGGGTGTGGAGGCCTGAAATTGGAAAGTAGTCTAATGTCTGACCAAACTATACAAATATGTGGAACAGCTCAAGTCACTGCTTTGAGGAGAACAATAGGGTGTTGTCCAGGGTCAAGCCAAGGTTCTTTGCACTCTGAGAGGGGGACACGGTGGAGTTAGTAACCATGATGGAGAGGTCTTGGAGCGGGCAGGCCTTCCCCCGGGAGGAAAAGCAGCTTCATCTTGTCGATGTTGAGCTTGAGGTGGTGGGCTAACATCCAAGCTGAGATATCTGCAGGCACTCAGAGATGTG
Source organism: Hucho hucho (assembly GCA_003317085.1). Taxonomy (NCBI): domain Eukaryota; kingdom Metazoa; phylum Chordata; class Actinopteri; order Salmoniformes; family Salmonidae; genus Hucho; species Hucho hucho. Next base: position 43,461 of record QNTS01007770.1, read on the forward strand.
TGTCGCCACCTGGCTGTCGGAAGGGGGGAGGGAAGGTAATCGAGTGTCATCCGCATAGCAATGATAGGAGAGACCATGAGAGGATATGACTGAGCCAAGTAACAAAAAAGGAGACGACCTAGAAGCAAACCCTGGGGGACACCAGTAGTGAGAGCATGTTGTGCAGACACAGATCCACGCCACCTGGTAAGAGAGACCTGCCAGGTAGGATGCAATCAATTTAAGCCTACTAGAAAGAGTGTGCTCCCAGGCTTTGAGGGAAGCAAAAGTCATTCCGCTACCTAAGAGTTGTAAAGGCCCCTTTACGACCAAACAGATTGTTACCAACGCTTAGTAAACTTTTTGAAAAAATGATGTGTTTGACCAGATGCAATGCTATTTTACAGTAAACAAATTGACAAAAGACTTTCAGCGTGCTTATAGGTGTCACGTCCTGGCCATAGATAGCCCTTTTGGCTGCTCTATGGTGGTTTTGGTCAGGACGTGATCAGGGGTGTGTTTTGTTCTATGTTGATTTTTCTATGTTGGTTGGTTTGGGTTCCCAATTAGAGGCAGCTGTTAGTCGTTGTCTCTAATTGGGAATCCTATTTAGGTTGTTCAGTCCCCCACCTGAGTTGTGGGATATTTATGTTATGTATGTTGTGTAGTTGCTGTGTTGCGCTACACAGTGTGTTACGGTCGTTGTGAATTTCTTGTTTTGGTGAGTTGCATTCTAATAAATATGTTTCACTCAACCCTGCACACTGCGCCTTGGTCCACTTCTGTCAGCGATCGTGACAATAGGGAAGGATGTTCAACAAGCACAGCACTTACACAAATGACTGATTGGCTGAGAGAAATTGATGATAAAAAGATTGTGGGGGCTGTTTTTTTTCAGCACTTCAGTGCTGCTTTTGACATATCAATCATAGTCTGCTTCTGGAAAAATGTATGTGTTATGGCTTTACACCCCCTGCTATATTGTGGATAAAGAGTTACCTGTCTAACAGATCACATAGGGTGTTCTTTAATGGAAGCCTCTCCAACATAATCCAGGTAGAATCAGGAATTCCCCAGGGCAGCTGTCTAGGCCCCTTACTTTTTTTCAATCTTTACTAACGACATGGCTTTGAGTAAAGCCAGTGTGTCTATGTATGCAGATGACTCAACACTATACATGTCAGCTACTACAGCGACTGAAATGACTGCAACACTTAACAAAGAGCTGCAGTTAGTTTCAGAGTGGGTGGCAAGGAATAGTTAGTCCTAAAACTAAAAGCATTGTATTTGGGACAAATAATTCACTAAACCCTAAACCTCAACTAAATCTTGTAATAATTATTGTGGAAATTGAGCAAGTTGAGGTGACTAAACTGCTTGGAGTAACCCTGGATTGTAAACTGTCATGGTCAAAACATTTTGATACCAACATTAGCTAAGATGATATGTGAAACTCACTCCTCAGCCTGAAATTTAGAGTGAGAGAAAGTGGCTTTAGCAGCTATAAAAGATGAAGAGAAGGTAAAGAGAATGCCGTTGAATGCCCACAGCCCTGAGGTTGAAGTTGCCCAGTATGATAAGTGGTGAGCCATCGTCAGGAAATTAGCTTATCAAGGTGTCAAGCTCCTTGATGAACTCTCCCAGGGCACCTGGTGGGCGATAGATGACAACAATGTTAAGCTTGAGTGGACAAGTGACAGTGAGAGCATGGAATTAAAATGAGGAGATGGACAGGAGAGAGTAGTCCATGTCTTAGTGAGGGTCAAAAACTCTAGGGACTGAAGGGCAGCATAGGCTGAGATGAACTTGGCCATGTATCGGCAGTTCCAAACGCTGCTGGAGACCAGGAATTCCACATGGGCTGTGCTCGTAGGGTACACTAAATTAGAAGGGTTGGCAGCCATGGGCACCTGTAAAACCTCCTGAAGCGTCTTACTCAGTCGCGCCACCGAAAAGCTAACTATTCGGAAGAACAAGTGGACACACTTCAGGCTGAGGAGTGAGTTTCACAGATTCCCATCTGCTACACAAGCAATAACAAGTCTATACCTGTTTAGGAAAAAAGCATTTTAATGTATTATGTAATACTAGTTAGATAGCTTTGTCAGCATAGCGAAGGCTTAACACATAGCGGGGCTTCAGACTTTTATGAGATGGCTATAAATATAATCTACAGTGGTGGGAGAGGTTGGAATGAAGGTCAAACAGTCAGTCAACACAGACTAGATACATGGTGTCAGAAGGCAGTCATGGAGCAGTGAGCAGTTACCCACTCTGTAAGCTTACTTTAAGTTGCAGGTTTGGGGACATTTTTGGTTCTTAACAACCTTTTATTGCAGTGGGCTAAATCAGGGTCAAACAGAGTGTTTCTTGGTAGTCTTAAACCAATCTACGTTGAAACAAAAGTATACACCTCACACACATGGTTATAAGCTTAAAAAAGACACCTGTACCATGTCAGATATAGAGTTGTATTCCATTTTGAGTTTGCATCCCAATATTACATATTATATACATCACAAAAGACTGAAATATAATAAACCATTTGAAATAGAAAAACAGGATTTTCATTGGGTTTTTATAAATAATATTTATGAATTATGAAATTATGAAAAATATGAATAACATTACACCCATGAGGTCAATTCATTTGGTCATTTGACTGCAGGAAAGGCTACACACAATGGCCAAGCTGACTACATTGCAGATGCACGCCAGATCTCAGAATGCCTAGATTGATGTTTAGGATAGCTCACCAAAATTGCAAAATGACACCGGTTTCCTTACGCTGTAAGCAGTCTATGGACAAGGTATGACAGCAATCCATGCTTGGGTTTAGTTTCCCTGGCACTGTTTCCAAATGTTAACGTTTTAGCATTTGTGACACAAATCCCATTTAAGTCAGGGGACTGATATTAGCATTTGTCGCGTAACTTTTCCAAATAATTTGAAAGTATCAGAAATGTATTGTGATGCTCAACAAAGTCACTTATCGCTGATTTAAACATGATGAGTGAAAAATCCTCATATCTGTGTCATGACATGAATGGTTTTGGAATGCATTTGGAAACGGTTCCAGCCAATTTTTCCTCTAATATTTCCCGGCACTGATCAAATTTCAAGTCTGCTGAGTGCAAACTTGAACATTGTGAAAATTCAGTGCAACTTCCAGCGCACGTTTACTGTGAACAGGCTGTACTCGCTTTAAGTTACAGTTTTAACAGTGGACAAGTAGGCTACTGTAGCTATTTGATCATAGCGTTGGCCTACCAGAGTGGCCTACCAGAGTGGCCTACCAGAGTGGCCTACCAGAGTGGCCTACCAGAGTGGCCTACCAGAGGGACCTACCAGAGTGGCCTACCATAAAAAAAAAACAGGAGAAAATGCATCCCATAACATTTTATCATGGAAATAGCTGTTCTATCATTCAGCCTAAAGTAGCAGCCAATCGGTGGTGTTCAATATACGACTACATTCCATGAGACGTTTGAAAAAAACATGCAGGACTTGACATTATCCTAGAGATGACTGAAAATGTTGTGTTGTTTGATGCAAGAAACCACTTTACAAAATAAAATGCATTACTATCCCATACCATTATTAAAGAGAATCAGACAAATTATGCTACCATCTGCCTATTGTCTACATAACTTATTGAAGCCTGTCTCAAAATTAAACACTGCCCCTTTAAGACAAACAAAAAGCTCTATACCTGACTTGCTTTTCAAAGATGTCTAGAAATGTAAACGTTTTGTGCTCTTGTAGGAAGCAATCACTCCCCTATTGCTGACTATAAATTATCTATAACTGGGCTAATCACTCACTAAGTAGCAAAGGATATGAGCAAAATGTGCACACATGGCTACATGCAGCTCTCTTGAAAGTGGCGGATATTGTGGTCATTCGATCACAATTGCAACAGTAAAGGGAAACTTTGATCGTTTTAACTAACAGGAAAATCTCATGCTTCTCTCTGTGGGCTGATATTTCTTCTGCGTGGCATTCTACTGAACATCTGTGCAGCTTAGAGGGAATGTTGGTGCCAGCCACTGCCAGGGAAACTAATCCAAAGGATACCTTGTCTCTATAGACTGCTTACAGGGTAAGGAAACCAATGTGTAAATTGGTCATTTTGGGTGAACTATCCCTTTAACATATCAGCTAACCACATCATATGGTATAGCAATATGACGTGGCATGCAACCATATGTTGAGGCAATGCAACCAATAAGATAATCTGGAATCATGATCCTATATGATCTAAAGAGAAAGGTCCTGCCCCAGGGCCATGGAGTGTGAGGGCAAGTTGATCAGACACATTGGTCCCACACTGATGTCATTTCAATGTTGTGATTTTGAACAGATTTAGCGTTCAACATGTAAAAATGAATAGGTTCTGAAAGAGGTAACATTAACTACTTGAGAAAGGAAGCTTAGCTAGAAAGTCACCGTCTGTATGCCACATTAGTGTAGCTGTTAAAAAGCTGTTGGGGTGATTCCTCAACCAGAACAAAAAAATACCCATGATTTCTGAGGGGATTTTAACGACAGTGTCACCAGGGGTCTCTTCACCATCTCCAAATCCAAAATGAATTCAAGGAAACACACAGTACTATATAGAGCCATGATCGCATGGAACTCCACCTCAAATTACAGTAAATTAGCTTTAAAAAAACGAATGAAACAACCTCTCACAGCACAATGCCATTATAGCAACAGCTAGTGGGGATCCTAATAAAATACAAATCCTAGAAGGGTCTTTTGCAGCAAGGGTTGTTGATATATATTTGACATTTGTATCTTAAAGCATAATTGAGAAATAATTAACTGAAGTTGGAACACTGGTGACCTTTAACGAACCTGTTAAATATCGTGTATCTGGGTCTCAGAAGCAGCTGAACAGAACATGATGAGAATAGGGGAGTGTGTTGTGGACCTCCATCCAAGTTAATTTGCTAAGTGTAATCAAAATTGTTGTCATATTGCCTTAGATGTGATCCTAGAAAGATTTTAATTGAACATTGAGCATTGAACAATGTCTTCTTAAGAAGCCGGTGGCCACCAGCTTCTTAATGTTTAGCTACAGTGCACCTAATGAACACAACCCTGATTCTGATC
>QNTS01007771.1:11593-26198 GCA_003317085.1 Hucho hucho
AGCTCTACAGAATGGTGCTGTTCTCTAGTTATCAACAGCTCTACAGCATGGTGCTGTTCTCTAGTCATAATCAAGCAGAGCCTCAACATACATTATTCACTATAGAGAGAGGAGAGGGATCTGGTTGTCATTGTTTTTTTTCACAGTATAGGCCTTCTGTCTACAGTACATCCTTTCAAAGAGGAGTATTTTCCCACATGCACACAGTATAAATTGAATACGCATTATCAATTCCTCTCAAGGGGTGCTACATCAAGTCCTCATTTTCAGCGAGAGCATTAACACATTTTAAGGCTTCATCGAAAAAGACACCCTAGTCCCTTTATAGTACACTACTTTAGATCAGGGCCCATAGGGCTCTGGTCAAAAGTAGTGCACTATATAGGGAATTTGGGACGTAGTGTGAGACCAACAAAATGTTTTAATTGCTGCAATTACCATGACAATTATTCAAGATGTCTGTAAAACTAAAGAAGAAGAAATAACAATATTAATTGTGGCTGTAAATCACCCCGACATGAAAACAACAAGCCTAATCAAGTGATCAATCTCAGTCATTACACATATCACAGACAGGCAGTTCTATGGTCCCTTTAAACATTCAGAAGTGAGTGAGTGTGTGTGTGTGTGTAGAGAGAGTAGATTGCACCTGCCATGAACAGCTTGCATTATGTAACCAAGCAGTGATTTATCACTCTCAGATCTAGCCTAGCTCTCCACAAACTAAAGCCTTCCATAAAATCAGACTAACCTCGAACAACGCCAAGGTGCTGCAGCATTGCTTTCTTCAACCGGAATACAGATGCTTCATGCCTCTTCATGCCTGTCTACCTCAAATCAGACACAGAACTAGGGACACCATCCATTCACATAAGAGGCCAAAACAGTTCACTACATAACAAGGTGATAAAAACCAAACCAGAGAGAATATGAGAAATCTGGGTTTCTAAACCCTGGTAAAAGTGTTGGTATGTATTGTATAAGGGCCTTAACTGATGCAGTACAGTTCATACTCTGTTTACTCCGCACCCCATTCAAGAGGACGTCAGTCTGTCAGATGATGCCGGCTTTTGGTGCAGTTATCCAGTCTTGGCCAGGCCACAATTCTCCAATACTGCTGACTGACAATGGATCAATCAGCTGGATGTTATTTAACTGTACACAACCAACCACTTAACCTGTCTGTCCTCACAGCCAGCTCCGTCCTAACCCTGTGAGTACAGAGAGAATTTAGAGATGTTTCCACTGGTAGTCTGTCGCAATACACTCCCACAGGGAACATGGCTGCCTCAGAGCCCTAGATATCAGGTTAGAAAGCCCATTATGTCTAAAATAATGGGCTCCAGCTTCACACATACATACAGTGCCTTCAGAATGTATTCATACCCCTTGACTTATTCAACATTTTGTTGTGTCGCAGCCTGAATTCAAAATGGATTCAATCGATTTCTTCTCACCCATCTACACACAATACTCCATAATGACAAAGTGAAAACCCTATTCACACTCTTGAGTCAATACATACTAGAATCACCTTTGGCAGCAATTACAGCTGTGAGTCTTCCTGGGTAATTCTCTAAGAGCTTTGCACACCTGGATTGTACAATATTTACACATGACGTTATTCTTTTTAAAATTCTTCAAGCTCTGTCAAGTGGGTTGTTGATCATTGCTGGACCAAGCTGGTCACAAGAAAGAGCCTTCCATTTGGGACATGTGAAAAGGTACTGAGGATGTGGATATATGCCTTTGTTGGAGCTACGTAAATAAATAAATAAATAACATTAAAAACAACACTATGGCACAACAAACTCACGAGGCTCTGAGCCAGATCGCACTGCTTAGACCCCTGCGCCACGGCAGTTCACAATTCTCCTGCCAGCAGGGAGAGTACTTGATGATACTGAAAGAATGAATGGGTAAAAAATGTACGTTCATCCAATTATGGCAATTCCGAAGTGAAACTATGAGAACAGGCTGTGCTAGCCAGCCATGTTGAGGTCTTGCCATAGATTTTCAAGACAATTTAAGTCAAAACTGTAAGTCTGGTGAGAAATGAAATAGTTTTCAAACTGGAAGAGATTTTCATTTGCAGAGATGTTTACTGCAACTAATACTCATCTGATATTTTCTAATAGATCATTTTCTCTAGTACATGTTGTTCAAACAATTAAATATTGATGAAGAATCAGAGAGAAATGCTGATTGCAGGAGATGAAGAGAGCCCCATCATGCCTTTAGCTTCAGCCATGGGCCCCCTCCAGGAAGCTAACAGTCACATATCTGTATGTACTGTATAGGGAACAACATGTGGAATAGCTGTATGTACTGTATAGGGAACAACATGTGGAATAGCTGTATGTACTGTATAGGGAACAACATGTGGATTAGCTGTATGTACTGTATAGGGAACAACATGTGGAATAGCTGTATGTACTGTATAGGGAACAACATGTGGAATAGCTGTATGTACGGTATAGGGAACAACATGTGCAATAGCTGTATGTACGGTATAGGGAACAACATGTGGAATAGCTGTATGCACGGTATAGGGAACAACATGTGGAATAGTTGTATGTACTGTACAGGGAACAACATGTGGAATAGCTGTATGTATTGTATAGGGAACAACATGTGGAATACAATCTGGCTGCACTCATCTAGAGCAAGTCTAGGTGCAGTTTGTCATTTTTCTATAATAACTACACACACTCAGCCAGCGCTTCACACGTAGCACTATTAACTTTAAATGACAGGATCTTTACTGCCAGGGCAAAATCCCCCGGTACATACCAGCGTAGTATGATGATATCCTGGAAATATCTGCAAGAGAAACAGAGAGAGAGAGAAGTATGTTAGGAAGGCATTGAATGGCATTACTCAGGGTATTTACATGAGCTGACTGTGATCCATTGAACGCTACACACCAATGGAGGCTAGCCAGTAGCCAGCAGCACCTGTGCAGATACAGCCCCCTAGAGGTCATCTGTTCAGCACAGCCCAGAGGCTGTTAGACTGCGCTGCCAAACGCACTGGGGTGTTGGCCTGCTTGCACAGAACCTTTGCTGTTTCAGGTGATGTAACGGTGACTGTCATCTCAAATAGTAACATTATACATTTATGGTACTGGACATTTCTTAAAGGCTTGCATGATGGTAGCAGGCTGGTGACTGTCATGAATTGACTTGGAGAGATGGTGGTGAAAGTGGTACAAAGTAAGAAACAAGGAGTATTAATCCTGGATGGAACGCACCCAATCTTCACACAGGGAGGAGGATGTGCTTCTGTTTCTGAGGACTTTACAATTGATTAGCCCTAATTTAATAAGCATTAAGCACTCTAGGCTATTTTCTCCACACAGTGTTTTGGATTCAGCACAGTGCTCCCTGTCTGCCTGCCTGCAGTCAGTTACCACCTAACCTTGTCCTCCAGTGGAGATCACACCTACGTCCCAAATGACAACACATTCCCTACATAGTGCACTACTTCTGACCAGAGTCCAATGGGCCCAAGTCCAAAGTAGAGCACTAAAAAGTGGAATAGGGTGGCCTTTGGCACTCAGATGACATCCTCCTGCGGTCATTAAAGTCCGAGGCACGTTCAGACAGAAAGCAGATGATGGCAGGACTTTGATAAGACCCACTAGATACCACACTGGACCCACCACATCAGTATTTCCCTGGCTTCTTAGGGTGGCGATATTGAAGCGCTGGCTACATTATTAGACAGATGAAAAGACAGACAGGTAGACCGACAGCACAGGAGGTTGGTGGCACCTTAATTGGGGAGGACAGGCTCGTGGTAATGACTGGAGAGGAGAGGAATGAGTGGGATGGTATCAAATACGTCAACCAGGTGTTTGATGCCATTCCATTTGCTCCGTTCTGGCCATTATTATGCGCCGTCCTCCCCTCAGCAGCCTCCACTGACTGACAGGCAGACAGAGAGAAAGACAGAAAGACAAACACACAGAAAGACAGAGGTCCTGCTATCAGTGAGGAGCCAGGAGCAGCTAAGCTCATCAGTTAATCATATTGCTCATTATTCCTGACTAAACCTGTCTCAGCAGAAAGCACAGCGGAGGAGATGATAGAGAGCTGATCTGAGAGAACAGCAATGAATGAATAAGGGATTCATGATGTAAGATGGGATGGAAATAAGTCAATTCAGGGGTTTTAAAAAAAAGACAACGAAAAAATTAAATGTTAAGCGCCAGGGCTTCAAATGACATGGACGTAGTCATGACCTTGGAAACTAAGCCATAAACTGAGATAAGTTAGCAATTATGTGGTACAGTGATTGTATATTCTTTCTCACTGATCAAAATAAATGGTTCTATCAATTCCTCTTTAATTATTGATGTCACTATGAAATGTCACTGTTTGTTTGCACTAGAGAATGAGTGGTCAATAAACGTTTGCTTTAGACGTGTTCATATGAATATGACGGAGGCTACGTCCCAAATGACACCCTATTCCCTTCATAGTGCACTACTTTTGACCAGAGTCCTATGTTCCCTGGTTAAAAGTAGCACTGGGGAGGGAAAAAAATCGATACAGTTACATATCGGGATATTATTTTTGACAATATATCACATCGTATCGTTTTGACAATATATCACAACGTATCGTTTTGACAATATATCACATCGTATCATTTTGACAATATATCACATCGTATCGTTTTGACAATATATCACATCGTACCGTTTTGACAATATATCACATCATATCGTTTTGACAATATATCACATCGTATCGTTTTGACAATATATCACATCGTATCGTTTTGACAATATATCACATCGTATCGTTTTGACAATATATCACATCGTATCGTTTTGACAATATATCACATTGTATCGTTTTGACAATATATCACATCGTATCGTTTTGACAATATATCACATCGTATCGTTTTGACAATATATCACATTGTACCGTTTTGACGATATATCACATCATATCGTTTTGACAATATATCACATCGTATCGTTTTGACAATATATCACATCGTATTGTTTTGACGATATCGTAATATATATTTTTGCGCTGGATGGCTGTACCTGCACCAAAACTCCAGTATTTTTCCTTCATTTTTTATTTATTTATTTAACCTTTATTTAACTAGGCAAGTCAGTTAAGAACACATTCTGATTTACAATGACGGCCTACCAGGGAACAGCGGGTTGACACATTGACTAACCTGATTTAGCTTCTCTCTCTCTCTCGCACAATTTCTTTTCATTTTCAATTCCATTTAAGGGCTTTATTGGCATGGGAAACATATGTTTACATAGCCAAAGCAAGTGAAATAGATAAACAAAAGTGAAATAAAAAAAAATATTAACTTAACAAAAGTTCCAAAAGAATAAAGACATTTCAAATGTCATATTATGTATATATACAGTGGTGTAATGATCTGCAAATAGTTAAAGTACAAAAGGTAATATAAATAAACATAGGTATTTACAATGGTGTTTGTTCTTCACTGGTTGCCCTTTTCTTGTGGCAACAGGTCACAAATCTTGCTGCTGTGATGGCACACTGTGGAATTTCACCCAGGAGATATGAGTTTATCATCATTTTATCTGTTCTTGAATTATTTGTGGGTCTGTGTAATCTGAGGGAAATAATTTTCTCTAATATGGTAATACAGGAGGTTAGGAAGTGCGGCCCAGTTTCCACTTCATTTTGTGGGCAGTGTGCACATAGCCGGCTTTCTCTTGGGAGCCAGGTCTGCCTTCGGTGGCCTTTCTCAATAGCAAGGCTATGCTCACTGAGTCTGTACATAGTCAAAGATTTCCTTCATTTTGGGTCAGTCACAGTGACCAGGTATTCTGCCACTGTGTACTCTCTGTTTATGGCCAAATAGCATTCTTGTTTGCTCAATTTGTTTGTAAATTATTTCCAATGTGTCAAGTAATTATCTTTTAGTTCTCATGATTTGGTTGGGTCTAATTGTGTTGCTGTCCTGGGGCTCTGTGGGGTCTGTTTGTGATTGTGAACATAGCCCCAGGACCAGCTTGCTCAGACTCCTCTTCTCCAGGTTCATCTCTCTGTAGGTGATGGCTTTGTTATGGAAGGTTTGGGAATTGCTTCCTTTTAGGTGGTTGTAGAATTTAACGGCTCTTTTCTGGATTTTGATAATTAGCGGTATCGGCCTAATTCTACTCTGCATGCACAATTTGGTGTTTTACGTTGTACACAGAGGATATTTTTGCAGAATTCTATATGCAGAGGCTCAATTTGGTGTTTGTCCCATTTTGTGAATTCTTGGTTAGTGAGCAGACCCCAGACCTCACAACCATGAAGGGCAATTGGTTCTATAACTGATTCAAGTATTTTTAGCCAGATCCTAATTGGCATGTCAAATTTTATGTTCCTTTTGATGGCATAGAAGACCCTTCTTGCCTTGTCTCTCAGATTGTTCACAGATTTGTGGAAGTTACCTGTGGCGCTGATGTTTAGGCCGCGGTATGTATAGTTTTTTTGTGTGCTCTAGGGCAGGTATTCCCAAACCCCAGGGGTACCCGCAATGCCGTCGGGGGTACGCCAAATAAAAATGTGATTCACATTTATTTATTTTTTATTCACATTTTTTATTTTTATTTCTTCACATTTTCAAACAGTCCATTTATATTTCCCACAGGGGCTATACATTTGGGTGAGTTTTTTTTTCTCACCTGAGTAGCCACGTTTCACTGCCAAAAATACAATTCAACCATCTAGTGTTCAGCAAAGTAACAACACAATATCAAATACAGGTAGCCTAGTCAAATAATTAGCATCTAATCACATTAACCGTTACTCTCTCGCGGGAATTCCACTAGCAGTCCGTATGTGGCCAAACGTAGCTGCTACTCATGTTGGTATCTGTACTGATGGCGCAAAAGCCATGGCAGGGAGACATAGTATAGTGGTAACGCGCGTGCAAGCAGTTGCTCCCGACGCCACTTGGGTACACTGCAGCATCCACCAAGAGGCGCTTGCTGCCAAGGGAATGCCTGACAGCTTGAAAGACGTTTTGGAGACTACAGTGAAAATTATTAACTTTGTTAAAGCAAGGCCCCTGAACTCTCGTGTATTTTCTGCACTATGCAATGATATGGGCAGTGACCATGTAACGCTTTTACAACATACAGAAGTGCGCTGGTTATCAAGGGGCAAAGTATTGAGAAAAAAAATTTGAATTGAGAGACGGGCTTAAAGTTTTCTTTACTGAACATAATTTTCACTTGTCTGACCGCTTGCATGATGATGAGTTTCTCACACGACTGGCCTATCTGGGTGATGTTTTTTCTCACCTGAATGATCTGAATCTAGGATTACAGGGACTCTCCAACTATATTCAATGTTTAGGACAAATTTGAGGGTATGATTAAGAAGTGGGAGCTCTTCTCTGTCTGCATTAACAAGGACAACACACAGGTCTGTCCATCATTGTATGATTTTTTGTGTGCAAATGAACTCAAGCTTACGGACAATGTCAAATGTGATATAGCGAAGCATCTGAGTGAGTTGGGTGTGAAATTACGCAGGTACTTTCCAAAAACGGATGACACAAACAACTGGATTCGTTATCCCTTTCATGCACTGCCTCCAGTCCACATACCGATATCTGAACCAGAGAGCCTCATCAAAATTGCAACAAGCGGTTCAATGAACATTTTATTTAATCAGAAGCCACTGCCAGATTTCTGGATTGGGCTGCGCTCAGAGTATCCTGCCTTGGCAAATTGCGCTGTTAAGACACTGGTGCCATTCGCAACCATGTACCTATGTGAGAGTGGATTCTCGGCCCTCACTACCATGAAAACTAAATACAGACACAGACTGTGTGTGGGAAATTATTTAAGACTGAGACTCTCTCCAATACAACCCAACATTGCAGAGTTACGTGCATCCTTTCAAACACACCCTTCTCATTAACCTGTGGCGGGTTATTCACAATTTTCGATGAACAAATAAGGTTTTATATGTAAGATGGTTAAATAAAAAGCAAAATTATTGATTATTATTATATTATTATTTGTGCCCTGGTCCTATAAGAGCTCTTTGTCACTTCCCACGAGCCGGGTTGTGACAAAAACTCATTCTTATGTTTAATAAATGTATCGTATACTGTGGGTGTGTGGAAGGCTTACAATGATTGCAAAAAACAACATTTGAGTGCGCTGACCCTGGTGCTAGAGGGGGTACGCAGCTGGAGGTTGAATGTTTCAAGGGGTACGGGACTATAAAATGTTTAGGAACCACTGCTCTAGGGCAACGGTGTCTAGATGGAATTTGTATTCGTGGTCCTGGAAACTGGACCTTTTTCTCTCTCATCACCCCTCAAGCTGCCTGCAGGATGGTGTTAAAGTGAATGGTGTAGAGAGGAGGGAACGAACGGGTCAGACTCCAAACACAGCACCCTAATGTGTGTGTGTGTGTGTGTGTGTGTGTGTGTGTGTGTGTGTGTGTGTGTGTGTGTGTGTGTGTGTGCGCGCGGAAGACAAACAGCCTTTTAAACGGAGGGAGTCAACTGTCATTTCTGACTGACTACAACACTCCTCCTGATTCCCCTAGAGCAGACTGGACTGACTGACTACAACACTCCTCCAGATTCCCCTAGAGCAGACTGGACTGACTGACTACAACACTCCTCCTGATTCCCCTAGAGCAGACTGGACTGACTGACTACAACACTCCTCCTGATTCCCCTAGAGCAGACTGGATTGACATACTGCAGCAGACCTAGCTTGTTTGATTGATCTGGGTGATTGTTTAGTGGTGATGTGTACTGAGACAGCAGCTTGCAAAACGGATGACTGTATGTGTGTGTGTGTGTGTGTGTGTGTGTGTATAGGCCTATAGGACTTTACATGGCCCATGTCTGACTCAGCACAGTGCTATGGCTCTGTCACACCATTCATTTACTCACCTAGACAACACTGACCCTGCCAAGGAGAGGCACAGGGGAGGAGACGGTCACCAATCACATTCTGACTCAAACTGTACAGTACTGCTGAATTCCAAATTCCCCTAGCCTGTACTATTTATATTCAAATGGTATTACTGACAGGAGAGCACTAATCGTAACACTCCATAGGTCTCAACACAATCAGGCTACATTGCACAGTATATGAAACATCCCTAGCCAACACAAAAACCTGACAGGACGATTGGCACTGGGCAAAAACTGGTTGAATCAACGTTGTTTCCACGTCATTTCAACAAAAAACTTAAATGTGATGATGTTCAATCAACGTGGAAAACTGAATGGATTTGCAAAAAGTCATCAACGTAAGGGAATTTAGTATTTTATTACCCAACTGTTAACCTTAATCCAATGACAGGGTGACTTTTTGGTTGAGTGGTAATCATTTAACAGCTGCTCTAGCAGAGTAATCCTATTGGCCTGGGACCAGTTTTTTTTTAAGTGATCTATCTGTATGTCGGCTATCGGATAGGACTCAATTAATAGAAATAGATTAAATAGAACGGGAGTCCCCATTCAAGCTAATGTGTCCGTTCTATTCATTATATTTCTATGCATTTAATCCTATCCGATAGGCAAAATCCAGATAGATATTTATTTTTTAACTGGGTTCTGAAGATTAGCTGTATAAACTACAGTGATGTGAAAAATACACTCAATCTCCTCCAGCCTCATACTGTCAGACATGACTACAGTAAGAGATCTTGATCCTGCCAAGCAGAACATCACTTCAGCATTCTCTGAGCAGAATGGTCACATAGAAATGTATAGCTTAGAACAGACATGATTATCAGTCAGGTAGGATTGGCAATCATGTTAGTTTTATTCAATACATTTCTATCTACCAGTTTTAGAAATATTTTAGTCTCACTGAATAATACACACCAGTTGTTTGCATTTGATCAATTAACAGGAAATTAAAAATAAAAATTCAAGGAGATGACAGCATCCACCTTGATGATCAGTTCAACCTCAGGTTCTTTTCCTAGGAGAAAATAAAAAAATGCAATTGAGTCAGTGTTCTTGCAATTTACATAATTTCTGTTGCTAATCACATAATCCAATTTGTCTCTGGCAACATATTGGTTTATCATGTGTTTGCTATAACAAGCCGTCTGCAATGCAGGCCCAAACATCTCAATGCTGTATTTTCGAAAGTATTTGTGTCATGGATTATGGTAGCTAGTTCTAGTTCCCACAGAGATCATGGATTACGGTAGCTAGTTCTAGTTCCCACAGAGATCATGGATTACGGTAGCTAGTTCTAGTTCCCACAGAGATCATGGATTATGGTAGCTAGTTCTAGTTCCAAAAGAGATCATGGATTATGGTAGCTAGTTCTAGTTCCAAAGGAGATCATGGATTCTGGTAGCTAGTTCTAGTTCCCACAGAGATCATGGACCACTGGGAAAAACTGGTTGAATCAACGTTGTTTCCACGTCATTCCAACCCAAAAATTCAAGGTGATGTTGAATCAAAGTGGAAAACTCATCAACATAAGGCCATTTCTTTTTTTTCACCTAACTTTGAACCAATGAATCCAATGGCATGGTGACATTTTCTGTCGATTTCACATTGAATTCACACGTTAGTTAACAACTCGACCAAATCTGTGCCCAGTGAGTGTGTGCTGCTGTTCAACAAAAATAACAACTTGGTGGTGGCGGTATGCAACACATACTGAAAGGAGTAAGAAAGCATTGTAACAAAGGTGTGGGCTCATTTGGTCTTCACATCCCAGTAGTGACTTGATAAGAGCTGGGTGTGACAGTATGATGTGGTCTTAGTGCTGAATTCCTGGGAGGCCAGAGTTCCTCATTTGTCAAATTGTGTAAAAGCTCCAGACTTCGGTTAACCCATTGGTATCATCTAATTTTTGAAAGATGTTTCGAGAGACCATCTCAAACAAAAGACCATCTCACATCACGAGAGAGAGAGAGACAGAGAGAGACGTTCACTATTCAAGCCTAAGGTGTGTTGTAGACTTGTGAGAGCTGCATCATAAATCACTGAGGGTTAGAGCACATTTGAGTACTTCTATTTGCAATACACACTCTTAGAAAAAAAAGGTGCTACCTAGAACCTAAAAAGGTTCTTTGGCTGTCGTCGTAGGAGAACCCTTTGAAGAACCCTTTGGTTCCAGGTAGAACCCTTTTGGGTTGCATGTAGAACCCTTTCAACAGAGGGCTCTACATGGAACAGCCAAGGAACCCTTCTTTCTAAGACTGCAGTTTAGTGAAAGTTATTCCCACAAGCACTTTCCCATTGGACTAAAGTCTAAGGCCATTCCCTGAAGTTCTTTAACTACGGACCACCGTTCTTCTTAAGAAGAACACCGTTGACTGATGGTTCTATATTCTTAGTAAAGACTAACTGACAGAGTATGAAATGTTTTTGCTTCCACATCTTGCCTTGCTTGTATTACAATGCGTTTTAAACTTCACAGCCTTGTCTCAATACACACATTCACTTTTACATAACTGTTCTTGAATAAATCACTGTTGATGGGCTTTCCAGGCATTTCTTTCCCCCCAGAAGACACAATTCAACTCCCCATCCACTCGTCATAGAATCGCTGCTGGCTGATTTACACAGCAGATCTCCAAACCTATGTTAAAACAACAACATTTGAGAAGGTATTCAATAGCGCTAGCCTTTGCTCAGTGTGTACCTTGCCAAGGTTAATATTGAAAAAGGGATCCATAATGAATTGTGCCTGCCATTGACCTGGGTTCTGCCTGATATGTGCTGTTTAAAAAGCCTTCTGGAAAGTCAGGTAGAGTACAGTAGGTATCTCGAGTGGAGCAGCAGTCTGAGGCACTGCATCTCAGAGCGAGAGGCGTCACTACAGACCCTGGTTCAATTCCAGGCTGTATCACAACCGTCCGTGATTGGGAGTTCCATAGGGCGGCGCACAATTGGCCCAGTGTCGTCCCGAGTTAGGGTTTGGCCGGGGTAGACCGTCATTGTAAATAAGAATTTGTTCTTAACTGACTTGCCTAGTTAAATAAAAGGTTAAATAAAATATGCATAAGGTATGCATGTACATTTTTAGCAAGCTCAGTAGGCCTATTTTCCCCACTGAGGGCCTATCATCACAATACAGTGAGAGAGAGAGAAATAACTACAAACAGATGCAAATATGGCAAGTGTAAATTAGGGGTTTTACACAATAACATTACAACTCAGGTTAATGCAAAGTCCATTGATGAATCCACATAGATACGTTGAGCTGAGGTTCCCTGAGGCAAACTGAGACTGCAAGGCAAGCCTGTTCCTTCATCTACATATTATCAATCTGTATCTGCGTAATGTAATTACATACAATGGCAGTGAACATCTGATCATCTCAAATCTAATTGAACAGAAGGCTTGTCTATGCCTGAGATTGGAATTTGTTCAAAACATTGTGACGCAATACATAACAGCTGGATCGCCCTCTGGAGGGGCTGTGTCGACATCTGAAGGTACATTTTCTACACAACAAAATCTCAGCTTACATTTGTCGACAATCTCTGCCTTCATTGATTTGACTACTGATTTGACTCTAGTTGATTTGACTATTGTTGTCAGGACACAGAGGGGAAAGAAACCCAGGTCTTTGACTGTGTGGTTTCATTCGCAGCGTTTTGCCTACTCCACCAGGACCACATCTATAGGGTTAGTTTGTGTATGGCACATATTGCACCGTGTGTACAAGGATCATCATGGGCAGAAGCATAGGCATCTATTCTCATACCCACATTATCACTCAGCTGATACTTCTGGTTATTACAAGCCATTAGATGTGACAAGATGACTCATATCAGAAGACTAGCCCTGAAGCAGCACATTCTCTGAGGTATACCTCGGTGTCCTGGAATTTATCAGGTAACATTGACAAACAAGGTAGGCTATGGGTTCTTCTGAGGGTTGAACACTCAGTACAACGTACTGTACTCCTGCTCTCTATACCCCTGTATGATTCCTCTAAAAAAGAATGCCTGATGTCACTAGTAGCATGATGTTCATGTTACAAACAGCTTTACCTGTCTGTGACGTTGCACATGCAACTGCATGCACGGCCATGACATGAGCAAATTCCTGCCCTTATCTCAGGCACACTGACTCTTTCTTCTTGAGACAGACACACATTCAGTTTCCCAGCCAAACAAGCCTACCACCGCTTCTCAAAAACTGTCAGTTGTACTATGGATATAAATATAGCACACGTACCTCCATTTCCGCAGCCCAGGATATTCCAGAACTGCATATTTGTAGGCTATTTACATGTAAGAGTATTTCCAACTGGTGCAAATCACTTCTGTCAGTACTACTGAGCTGATAACCAGACACCCTCTTACCAACACACCTGGCCCCTCCTCCTACTGCTGCCAAACTCCTCCCTTTACACACTAGCTTTAACTTGTTACACCAGCAGGCATGGCAGGAAGAATGATACTGATCGTGGAAACAAAACAAATTGATTATTCAGGCATGCAGATAAAATAATGCTGCTTGCCTGCAATCATATGCAGAGTCAACAAATCAATGCAACTCATTGTAAAAAACTATAATCATTAGTTTATGAGCAGTCTCTCCTGTTTGCACTGTAGCAGTAACTGAAGAAAGCTCAATATCTGTGAACCTCCTAACACAATTATGGTTATTATACATGTTTAGTTACATCGTAATTTAGTTGTTGCTTTGTAATTGCCTACGGAGTTTAGCAGTGGAATAAGGGTCAGTCTATATTCGACTTGTGTAATTACATCAGCTGGTCAAATACAGAGGATACTAGGGTCTCCTCTAACCTTCCCCTATTCCCCTGCAAGCAACGTTATACATTACTCAGGTAATTTAAACAACTGCATGCAGAATGGCTGGGGCTGAGCCGGCTACAGATCTATATAATGCAATGACATACAATGTAGCCAGCTCTCCAAACAACCATGAGGATTCTTACAATGTGTAACATTGTAACAATGTTGTAATCACTTTTTTGTTTTGAACTAGCAACATTGTATCATTTCCCTATTGTAGCCACTAGAAATGTAGCCACTCGCTGCACACTAGTTGAATAAGACATTCTGTGTTCCCTGAACCTTGCACCTAGGCGTGAGATTCGGACACTGCACCACTGTTTGCAGAAACATGCATATTCATGTGCATAAAGGATATATTCCCCTTTTCGCCATCAAATGAAACCGTATTTTCTCCACCAAAAACGCAAATTAAAGTAGGCTAACTGAAAGCTCCGATTCTCACTGCAACCCATTGTCAATGACTGGGGTCTTACTATGCTAACTGGCTAATGTTAAAGTTATTTAATATCCTCCACATCATTCAAAAGTGTATAAGGCCACGTTATACTCACGTATGTCTTTACTATCGAAGATCCACCTCAACTATTTCCGTTAACCGGTCTCCTATCCTGCAAAGACGTGTGTTCCAATCCCGTAATAACCGTCTAGCTGTGTGTGGTTCCCTCTCCGTTTCGGTTTCTCCACGACACGGTGCTCTAGCTCCCTACTCCCGGTAACCACTGACACAGCAGCACTGCATCCTAATAGCCCCAACATGGCTGACGTGTGGTGACCGTGTAGTGACCATGTAGTGACCGTGTAGTGACCATGTAGTGACC
>QNTS01007772.1:11326-30029 GCA_003317085.1 Hucho hucho
TTACTGTAACCTACATTATTATATACTACTGTAACCTACATTATTATACGTTACTGTAACCTACATTAATATACGTTACTGTAACCTACATTATTATATACTACTGTAACCTACCTTATTATATACTACTGTAACCTACAATATTATATATTACTGTAACCTACATTATATACTACTGTAACCTACATTATTATATATTACTGTAACATACATTATTATATACTACTGTAGCCTAACTTATTATATATTACTGTAACCTACATTATTATATATTACTGTAACCTACATTATTATATATTACTGTAACCTAGATTATTATACGTTACTGTAACCTACATTATTATATACTACTGTAACCTACATTATTATATAGTACTGTAACCTACATTATTATATACTACTGTAACCTACATTATTATACGTTACTGTAACCTACATTATACGTTACTGTAACCTACATTATTATATACTACTGTAACCTACATTATAAGATACTGTAACCTACATTATTATATACTACTGTAACCTACATTATTATATACTACTGTAACCTACATTATTATACGTTACTGTAACCTACATTATTAAATACTACTGTAACCTACATTAGTATACGTTACTGTAACCTAGATTATTATACGTTACTGTAACCTACATTATTATATACTACTGTAACCTACATTATTATACGTTACTGTAACCTACCTTATTATATATTACTGTAACCTACATTATTATATATTACTGTAACCTACATTATTATATATTACTGTAACCTACATTATTATATATTACTGTAACCTACATTATTATACGTTGCTGTAAACTACATTATTATACATTACTGTAACCTACATTATTATACGTTACTGGAATCTACATATTATATACTACTGTAACCTACATTATTATACGTTACTGTAACCTACATTATTATACGTTACTGTAACCTACATTATTATATGTTACTGTAACCTACCTTATTATATACTACTGTAACCTAGATTATTATACGTTACTGTAACCTACATTATTATATACTACTGTAACCTACATTATTATATGTTACTGTAACCTACATTATTATATACTACTGTAACCTACAATATTATATATTACTGTAACCTACATTATTATATATTACTGTAACCTAGATTATTATACGTTACTGGAACCTACATTATTATATACTACTGGAACCTAGATTATTATATGTTACTGTAACCTACATTATTATATACTACTGTTGTTATTTACTTTCAGAGTTTGCTTGATGTTTACAGTATTGTCGGAGAATAATAATAATGGGAAGCAGGAAATATCCAATAATACCAGTAATATGCTGTTATAATTTACATTAAACTTCATTTTACAAGACATTGTTGCCATATTAGCCATATGCCAAGATAAGTGGTTATTCAGTGGACAACGGGGTATACATGAGAACACAGAAATACATTGTTGTAGATAGTATACCTGCCGAGAAACAGCTGTGGTGGGGAATAGAATGTGTTTCCCAACCCCACTTTTCCCGTCTTTCCGTCTTCGTATTATCGTCCTGATCTGAATATACAAACCGTATTAGCATATATATAGTGGTACCCCTCTGTGCCTCCGAGCAGAGCAGCCTATGTCTGCGTCCCAAATGGAACCCTACTATCTGTATAGTGGACTACTCTTGACCATGGGCCCATAGGAACTATAAAGGGAATAGGGTATCATTTGGTACCCAGAATGCTGAACATCTCACCACTCTCCTGAGTTGAATCTGATAGCTCGCAGGACCTGCTAGGATCCTCCGTGTAGTATTAGAATGTAGGTGACTGATAAGTCATTCAGCTAGTCAGGACTCCGGGAATAATCTATTTTTTAAAAAAAGTGTCTGTTTAGCTAAGCAATATCCAACCAAGTCATTTTTATACAATTTGGAGTAACATCATCTGACATCCTCTGCTGAAATACATTCAGGTTTCTAATTTGAGGGATTTTTACATACTGCTATAGAGAGGGAAATATTAGTATCTCTGTTGTGAATTCTATCATTGGTTTTAAAAATAGGGATGATTATCTCCTTCCGGCGGAGAGGGGAACAACAAATCGATGTATTCAAGTAGGCAAATCAAAAATGTGTAGAGATCCATCAGAACGTCTACATAATCGATAACACCTTGAAAGCCATTTAATAAGATGTAGACACAGAGAGACAAATGGGGGGGGACCTGAGAGTGAATACCACTCACACAGAAGAAATGAATCGCAGGTTCTTTGAAAACAGCCCTGCAGTCCAGAAGCAGAAGAATGGAGTGTTTCAGTATAATCTTGTTAGAGTGACAACATGGAGGTCGGCTGTGCTGTGTAGGATGTACAAACACATTCACACACACACGCCTACACGCACGCGCACACACACGCACGCCCACACACAGACGCACACACACGCACACACACAAACACGCAAAAGGTTAGAATGGAGATCCGCTGTGCAGAGAGGTCTGCTGTTCAGTGACCTTACAGACATGGTATTCTACTCTACCCACACTCTCAAACAGGGAGACATGGGAAGTATTGACCTGCTCTTTCTAGAACTCTCCATCCTGTCCCCAACCAATCCTTCCAAATGATGAAAATGCTAGATGTACTGTAAATATGTCTAACAGCGCTGGAAGGGTTGATAGTTTGATCATGCTGGAAGGGTTGATAGTTTGATCATGCTGGACGGATTGACAGTTTGATCATGCTGGAAGGATAGATTGTTTGATCATGCTGGAAGGATTGATAGTTTGATCATGCTGGAAGGATGGATTGTTTGATCATGCTGGAAGGATAGATTGTTTGATCATGCTGGAAGGATAGATTGTTTGATCATGCTGGAAGGATTGATAGTTTGATCATGCTGGAAGGATTGATAGTTTGATCATGCTGGACGGATTGACAGTTTGATCATGCTGGAAGGATAGACTGTTTGATCATGCTGGAAGGATAGATTGTTTGATCATGCTGGAAGGATTGATAGTTTGATCATGCTGGAAGGATTGATAGTTTGATCATGCTGGACGGATTGACAGTTTGATCATGCTGGAAGGATTGACAGTTTGATCATGCTGGAAGGATAGACTGTTTGATCATGCTGGAAGGATAGATTGTTTGATCATGCTGGAAGGATTGATAGTTTGATCATGCTGGAAGGATAGATTGTTTGATCATGCTGGAAGGATTGATAGTTTGATCATGCTGGAAGGATTGATAGTTTGATCATGCTGGACGGATTGACAGTTTGATCATGCTGGAAGGATTGATAGTTTGATCATGCTGGACGGATTGATAGCTACATCAAAATTCCATATACAGTTTTACTGTTAGTCCTGCCTAATGACTGAACATGCACAATAAAGAAAACTTCTGTTTCACACAGTGGGAATGTATCATCAACTGTAAATTCATGTCTCAAAGAAGATATGCTATCCAGTATGTTCAGCAGGACATAAACAAGTCTCTCCAGTGCTTTGACATCAGACCGTATTTCACAATGATTTCTCAGGACAATCAGGTTAAACACAGCAGTCCTCTTTCTCCGATACGCAGCAGCATACCACACATTCAGCAGGGATCTGGCTTGTTTACAATGGAGACCCTGGCTGATAACATCGCCTCTAGAGATAGCAACTCTCTCTGGGCTTCCTGATATGGTGCTGATCTGATCTGCATTATCTCCTCCCTCTCCTGATCTGACACGCATTGCCTCCTCCCTCTCCTGATCTGACATGCATTACCTCCTCCCTCTCCTGATCTGACATGCATTACCTCCTCCCTCTCCTGATCTAACATGCATTACCTCCTCCCTCTCATGATCTCTCTGCATTACCTCCTCCCTCTCATGATCTCTCTGCATTACCTCCTCGCTCTCCTGATCTGACATGCATTACCTCCTCCCTCTCCTGATCTGACATGCATTACCTCCTCCCTCTCATGATCTCTCTGCATTACCTCCTCCCTCTCCTGATCTGCCATGCATTACTTCCTCCCTCTCCTGATCTGTATTACCTCCTCCATCACCACCATCACCATATGATGCATGTCTGCTAAATTACAAGCTGTGTTAGACAACTACATTGATTCTGATGCATGCTCTACCCACTGAGTGTAACCCAACTGTCAGGCCCATGCTCTACCCACACCAAATATTTAGCCTTCTGAGTGATTGTGTGTACCATTTTCAGTCCTTAGTGATTTGGACACCGAGGAACTTGAAGCTCTCGAAGTGCTCCATTACAGCGCTGTCGATGTGGATTCGGACGTGCTCGTCCACCCCTCCCCATTTCCTGTAGTCCTTGATCTTACTGATGTTGATGGAGAGGTTGTTGTCCTGGCACCACATCGCAAGGTCACAGACCTCCTCCCTGCAGAAGGGATGTGATCGCCACCGGTGATCAGGCCTACCATCGTCATGACGTCAGCAAACTTGATGATGGTGTTGGAGTCGTGCATGGCCATGCATTCGTGTGTGAACAAGGAGTACAGATGGGGACTAAGCACACACCGATGAGGGGCCGCCGTATCGACGGTCAGCATGGCGTTGGTGGTGTTGCCTACCATCACCATCTGGGATCCGCCCGTCAGGAAGTCCAAGATCTAGTTGAAGAGAGGGGGGGGTGTTCAGTCCCAGAGTCCTAAGCTTGGTGATGAGCTCGGAGGGGACAATTGTGTTAAACGCTGATACAACACTCCTTCTGTGGCCTCCAACTGCTCTTAAATGCTAGTAAAACTAAATGCATGCTCTTCAACCGATTGCTGCCCGCACCCTTCTGCCCGTCCAGCATCACTACTCTGGACGGTTCTGACTTAGAATATGTGGACAACTACAAATACCTAGGTGTCTGGTTAGACTGTAAACTCTCCTTCCAGACTCACATTAATCATCTCCAATCCAAAGTTAAATCTAGAATCGGCTTCCTATTTCGCAACAAAGCCTCCTTTACTCATGCCGCCAAACTTACCCTCATAAAACTGACTATCCTAACGATCCTTGACTACGGCGATGTCATTTACAAAATAGCCCCCAACAGTCTATTCAGCAAACTGGATGTAGTCTATCACAGTGCCATCCGTTTTGTTACCAAAGCCCCATATACTACCCACCACTGCGACTTGTATGCCCTCCTTGGCTGGCCCTCACTACATATCCGTCGCCATACCCACTGACTCCAGGTCACTCTATAAGTCTTTGCTAGGTAAAGCCCCACCTTATCTCATTTCACTGATCACCATAGCAACACCCACCCGTAGCACGCGCTCCAGCAGGTATATTGAACTGGTCATCCCCAGAGCCAACACTTCCTTTGTCCGCCTTTCCTTCCAGTTCTCTGCTGCCAATGACTGGAACGAATTGCAAACATCTCTGAAGCTGGAGTCTTATACAGTATCTCCCTCTCTAACTTTAAGCACAGCTGTCTGAGCAGCTTACTGATCACTGTACACAGCCAATCTGTAAATAACACACCCAACTACCTCATCACCGTATTATTACTTACCCTCTTGCTCTTTTGCACCCCAGTATCTCTACTTGCACGTCATCGTCTGCACAACTATCACCCCAGTACTAATGCTAAATTGTAATTATTTTCACCTCTAGGGCCTATTTATTGCCTACCTCCCTACTCTTCTACATTTGCACATACTGTACATAGATTTTTATTTTGTGTTATTGACTGTACGTTTGTTTATGTCTAACTCTGTTGTTGTTTTTGTTGCACTGCTTTGCTTTATCTTGGCCAGGTCGCAGTTGTATATGAGAACCTGTTCTCAACTGGCCTACCTGGTTAAATAAAGGTGAAATTAAAAATACATTTAAATAAAAACCTAAAGTCTGTGGCCACCCACATTCCAGAGCTCGATCAAAGTGCTCAGATCATTCTGTTGCTTGGGAGACATCGTCAGAGTGCATAAAGTGAGACAACAAATGGACCACACGATGCCCCCTTTGCTCAGAGACTTGACTTAGGCTGGGTTGTAGTGGATGAAGTATGCCTGGGAAATGCACAAAAGCCAATGGTGAACAGCTTCAAAATGAATGTGTTGAAAAACAGACGGCCCTCCTTCCTCAGTCCGTGTCAGAGCTACATTCATCTGAAAGAAAAGGTGAGCTATGGCGGGGAGCAACAGGATGGTTTCTTCCATACATTTAAGGAAAGCCCTATTCACAAAGCAGGTGAAGACAAACTCAGACACACAGGACAGAGAACAACAACAAGACAGCTCTCTCAATTAAGGACACAGACTTTTTAAATACTATGAATAAAGAGTTCTACAGAAACAAGACACAAAGCTGGGTAGCTCCTCTCCCCTTCAGAGTAACCAGGCCACCTCTCCCCTTCAGAGTAACCAGGCCACATCTCCCCTTCAGAGTAACCAGGCCACATCTCCCCTTCAGAGTAACCAGGCCACCTCTCCCCTTCAGAGTAACCAGGCCACCTCTCCCCTTCAGAGTAACCAGGCCACCTCTCCCCTTCAGAGTAACCAGGCCACATCTCCCGAACAAAGGCACACAGGTGCTCACCCATCTCGCCTCTCTACGCCGTAGCCTGTACAATAAGCCTGAGACGAAAGAGCAGTTTGTCACATTCATGGAGAAGATATTTGTAAACAACAACGCAGAGCCCTGAAAGACGGAGAAGAGTGTTCGGGGTCTGCCATCCACAAAAGCTGGGTCAGATATGGCTGTTTTTTGACTCTGGACCTTAAATGTTCCAGACTCCTGTGTTGCTTACAGGCCCAGACCTAAACAGTCTTCTGGGAGTTCACATTTGCTTCAGGAAAGAACCTTTAGCAATAACGGCACATGTCCAACAGACGTTTCATTGTTTCGTTGTGAGAGAAGATCACAGAAACTACCCGAGAATCCTATGGTACAGAGACAATGACATCACAAAAAGCATAATCGGGGTGCAGGATGAAGGTCCACGTTTCTGCAACAGTCGTCGCCATCTACGGACTCAGGCAAGCCGCTCAAGAAGGCGAGCAAGACCACGGAGCAGATACTCAACAGTTTGTGGAGAGACATTTCTATGTGGATGATGGGCTCAAGTATTTGCCGACAGACACAGAGGCCATCGACCTGCAACGGAGAAAACAAGCATAACTCGCGGAGTCAAACCTACGACTGCACAAGATTGCATCAAACAGTGCGACTGTAATGGAGACATTTCCCCCAGAAGACCATACCAATGGCGTAAAAGACTTAGGCCTCAGAGGAGAAACAACACCCATGCAACACCTTGGTTTATGCTTGGAAATAGCAACCGACACCTTCACCATCAGAGTATCAGTCAGTAGCAAACCATTTACACGCCTTTGAGTCCTGTCAACGGTAAACAGCCTCTTCGACCCTCCCGGTCTGGTAGCTCCAGTAACCATACAGGGCTGAGCCATACTGCGGGATTTCTCCTCAGACACTTGTGATTGGGATTCACCACTCCCCAGAAGAAAAGCTGAAAGAACGGGAAGCGTGGAGGGACTCACTACAGGATCTGAAGTTGGTCCATGTCTACACTAAGAACTCCCTCTCAAAGGCAAAATGTACAGAGCTATGTATGTTTTCAGATGCTTCCAACAAAGCCATCGGTGCAATGGTGTACATCAGAGCCGCTGATGAAGACGGACAAAGTGAAGTGGGCTTTGTTTTGGGAAAAAAACAAAGTTAACCCCTCAATCTGAGCCTACCGTACCCCGCCTGGACGTCGTTAACTTCTACCGCGACAGTAAAGTAGTCTTGGGATACATATAGAATGGGATTAAACATTTCTGCGTGTATGTGCACAACAGAGTCCAACACATCCGTCAATCAACACGGCCGGAGCAGTGTCACGACGACGTGCCCACAAAACACAATTCCAGCTGGACCACGACTCAATGTCGGTTCCCGCTTCACAGCTCACCAGTACATCATGGTTCACTGGACCAGCATTCCTGTGCAAACCTAACTGAGTTCACCGCAATCCTACAAGAGGGAGATCTCGTCCTCTTAAAAAGACAATCACGTCACCCGCAACGAGTAGCCCATGGCACTGGTCACTTACACCTTCAACAGTAGTGACAGTAAGGTGTGCAAAGTGGAACTCAAGATTACTGCACAGGGGACCACTAAGAAGTTCCTCAGACCAGTATCAGAGACCAGTATCTTTTTAGCCAAAGAAGACTGAGGGTTTGCTAGTCTTTGAGGTATGTGTGTAATATTAATTAATCGTGGCTTCTTTCAGCTGCCATACTCTGACTCTGGTTCAGTTCTTGATGGGAGTTTGGCTGGCTGTCAAATTATGGTTGCATACACCCTAAGGAGGACAGTACAACAAGAGTCCTGTTGACAGCAAATCCGTGATCGGATGTCATCCATCTCATTGGACAATAGAATGGAGGGAAGAGGTGGCTGGTTTTCCCTTTCGCCTTAATCTTGCCAGGACTCCCCCTGTCCTGTCTCTTTTTCGCCAGTGTTTCATCTTGGGTAGTCCGAAAAGAGCCCATGGCAGATTGTGTTGAAGTTGAAGCCGGTTAGTAACTTTGAGGTTAGTAACTTCCGATCTGATGTTAAAAATGTATTGTAGATCATAAGAAAATATTGCATTAAGAAAGGATACATTTTGTACAAAAAAAAAAAGTAAAGATAAATGCAAAATTAATCACAAAATAGCAAAGTTGGGTCGGAACTCGCAAGACTGCAGCCGTACAATAAGTCATCATCTTCCCACAATGAGGAAAGGTATGTCGAAAGTTATTCCAAGAGGACTTTATAGATGAAAAGAGTGCAATGTTTAACTAAATATAGCCTATTTTAATTCTTAATTGCTTAACTAACTCATCAACATGCTTTCTGAAATATACTTTTTTTGTCAATCCAGATGCCTAGATACTGTATTTATAAGAGGGGTAACGATCAATGAGGGCACCATCCGAAGTACGTATGCATAAAATCATCAGATACACTTTTATGTGATTTGGAAAATAACATATAGTTGGTTTCACCTGCATGAAGTACCAATTTCAGTTCAACAATGGCTTTCTGCAGGGAATGAAGGCTAATTGAAGCTCTGTTCTGGTCAGCTGCTGGGTCAATAGCATACACCACAGGGTCATCTGCATACAATGGCTTGTGAAAGTATTCACCCCCCTTGGCATTTTTCCTATTTTGTTGCTTTACAACCTGGAATTAAAATAGATTTTTTTTTGGGGGGGGTTATCATTTGATTTACACAACATGACTACCACTTTGAAGATGCTAAATATTTCGTATTGTGAAAGAAACAAGAAATAAGACAAAAAAAAAAACAGAAAACTTGAGTGTGCATAACTATTCACTCCCCCAAATCAATAATTTGTAGAGACACCTATTGCTGCAATTACAGCTGCAAGACTCTTGGGGTATATCTCTATAATTGGCACATCTAGTGCATGGGATTTTTGCCCATTCTTCAAGGCAAAACTGCTCCAGCTCCTTCAAGTTGGATGGGTTCCGCTGGTGTAGAGCAATCTTTAAGTCATACCACAGATTTTCATTTGGATTGAGGTCTGGGCTTTGACTAGGCCATTCCAAGACATTTAAATGTTTCCCCTTAAACCACTCGAGTGTTGTTTTAGCAGTATGCTTAGGGTCATTGTCCTGCTGGAAGGTGAACCTTTGTCCCAGTCTCAAATCTCTGGAAGACTGAAACAGGTTTCCCCTCAAGAATTTCCCTGTATTTACCAACGTCCATCAATCCTTCAATTCTGACCAGTTTCCCAGTCCCTGCCAATGAAAAACATCTGCCACCACCATGCTTCACTGTGGGGATGGTGTTCTCGGGGTGATGAGAGGTGCTGGGTTTGCGCCAGACATAGTGCTATATTTGATGGCCAAAAAGCTACATTTTAGTCTCATCTTACCAGAGAACATTCTTCCATATGTTTGGGGAGTCTCCCACATGCCTTTTGGCAAACACCAAACGTGTTTGCTTATTTTTTTCATGAAGCAATGCCTTTTTTCTGGCCACTCTTCTGCAAAGCCCAGCTCTGTGGAGTGTACGGCTTTAAGTGGTCCTATGGACAGATACTCCAATCTCCGATGTGGAGCTTCGCGGCTCCTTCAGGGTTATCTTTGGTCTCTTTGTTGCCTCTCTGATTAATGTCCTCCTTGCCTGGTCCATGAGTTTTGGTGGGCGGCCCTCTCTTGGCAGGTTTGTTGTGGTGCCATATTCTTTCAATTTTTTAATAATGGATTTAATGGTGTTCTGTGGGATGTTCAAAGTTTTGTATATTTTTTTATAACCCAACCCTGATATTTTCTTCTCCACAACTTTGTCCCTGACCTGATTTGAGAGCTCCTTGGTCTTCATGGTGCCGCTTGCTTGGTGATACCCCTTGCTTACTGGTATTGCAGACTCTGGGCCCTTTCAGAACAGGAATATATGTACTGAGATAATGTGACAGATCATGTGACACTTAAATAATGTCCACCTGTGTGCAATCTAACTTCTTAAGGATTGGTGTCCCGCTAGCAGGACAACTTCCGGTGAAACTGGAGGGCGCGTAATTCAAATAAATTCAAATAAATATTATGGATTTTAAACATTTAGGTACATATAAGTGTCGTATATCATCTGAAAGCTTAAATTCTTGTCAATCTAACTGCACTGTCCGATTTACAGTAGCTATTACAGCGACAACATGCCATGCGATTGTTTGAGGACGGCGCCCCACATCTAAATATTTTTCCACCGGCACAGGTTTCATACATTCACGTATAAAGATTAAATATTCACTTAATTTTGGAAAATCTTTCTCTGTTTTGTCATCTCCTCACCTTCATCTACACTGATTGATAAGCGATAAGCGAACATAGCATTCAACTGGATTTACCTGGTCAGTCTACGTCATGGAAAGAATAGCTGTTCCTAATGTTTTGTTCACTTGGTGTAATTTTATGCATGGCTGCTACATAAACTCTGCAAAAAAAGAAACGTCCCTTTTTCAGGACCCTGTCTTTCAAAGATAATTCGTAAAAATCAAAATCACCTCATAGATCTTCATTGTAAAGCGTTCAAACACTGTTTCCCATGCTTGTTCAATGAACCATAAACAATTAATGAACATGCACCTGTGGAACGGTCGTTAAGACACTAACAGCTTACAGACGGTAGGCAATTAAGGTCACAGTTATGAAAACTTAGGACACTAAAGAGGCCTTTCTACTGACTCTGAGAAACACCAAAACACCCAGGGTCCCTGCTCATCTCCGTGAAACGTGCCTTAGGCATGCTGCAAGGAGGCATGAGGACTGCAGATGTGGCCAGGGAAATAAATTGCAATGTCCGTACTGTGAGACACCTAAGACATCATCTGCACATCTATCACTCCAGTGTTGATGCTAAATTCTTATTGCCTCTCTGCATTTGCATACACTGTATATACATTTTTCTATTGTGATATTGACTGTACGTTTGTTTATCCCACGTGTAACTCTGTGTTGTTATTTTTGTCACACTGCTTTGCATTATCTTGGCCAGGTCGCAGTTGTAAATGAGAACTTGTTCTCAACTGGCCTACCTGTATTATGACATCAGATAGAACTACCTGGTTAAATAAAGGTGAAATAAAAAATAAATTTAAATAAAAACCTCAACAAATAAATAAATAAAAGACAGCACTGCAGGGAGACAGGACGGACAGCTGATCGTCCTCGCAGTGTCAGACCACGTGTAACAACACCTGCACAGGATCGGAACATCCGAACATCACACCTGCGGGACAGGTACAGGATGGCAACAACAACTGCCCGAGTTACACCAGGAACGCATAATCCCTCCATCAGTGCTCAGACTGTCCGCAATAGGCTGAGAGAGGCTGGACTGAGGGCTTGTAGGCCTGTTGTAAGGCAGGTCCTCACCAGACATCACCGGCAACAACGTCGCCTATGGGCACTGTAGAAACCAAATAAAAGTAAACGGCCAGTAATGCTGGGATGGAGGGAGAACATCTTCCATTCCATTCCTAGATTTAGAATGATTCTACGGTGCCGTTCCTAGAATCAGAATGATTCTACGGTTCAATTCCTAGAATCAGAATGATTCTACGGTTCCATTCCTAGATTTAGAATGATTCTACGGTGCCGTTCCTAGAATCAGAATGATTCTACGGTTCCATTCCTAGAATCAGAATGATTCTACGGTTCCATTCCTAGAATCAGAATGATTTTACGGTTCCATTCCTAGAATCAGAATGATTTTACGGTTCCATTCCTAGAATCAGAATGATTTTACGGTTCCATTCCTAGAATCAGAATGATTCTATGGTTCTATTCCTAGAAACAGAATAAATTCCTATTATCTCCTCAGTGTTATCGTTTTTACAAGTAAAAGATGGAGAGGTGACAAGGAGAATTTTAACATAATTTAAGCTCTGGCGTTTTCCTCAATTTCAAAAGAGTTAAGTACTCATTCCCATACAAAGTGTGCATCCCAAATGGCACTTCTTTAGTCACTACACAGTGCACTACTTTTGACCAAAGCCCATAAGACTCTGGTCTAAAGAAGTGTACTATGAAGGGAATAGGGTGCCATATGGGTCGCATTTAATTGATTAATTCAGTAGAGACAGATATCGTCATTCGGTGCTACTAAACGCTACGCCACGAGGGAAAGACTCATAGGGCTCTGGTCAAACGTAGTGCACTATCTAGAGAATAGGGTGTTAATTGGGATGCAGACTCAGTGTCAGAACAATTCTCTAATAACATCTAGTGTATTTGTGTGGATTTCAGACTCTTCACTATATAGGGAATGGGGTGCCATGTCTCCTACTTGGTAATAATGGGGTATAGGGCTGATCTGGTATTTTGGTCATAAGACTACTACTTGGTAATAATGATGTTTAGGACTGATTCTGTGGATGGATGGTAATATGCTGAATGAGCAGGAAATCATTGTGACTGAATCAATAAGTCTCTATACAGTCAGGGCCAGAGGGAGAGAGGGGGGGGGGGTAAGGGAGAGAGAAAAGGGACAGAGAGAGAGAGAGAGAGAGAGAGAGAGAGACTGTCCATGTTACAACATTTTAGTATTCTTCAGAGGCTTTATTCTCTGTCTTTCATTCCTCACCATGCCAACACCAACAAGGCCCCAACATTATCAGCACCCGCTGCCAGCGTTGCTGTGATACATACAATAGGGTTTTGCTGTTTTCTTTTAACTGAAATGCTACTCTACATATGATGCATGTTGAATAATGGTGAGGCTGTGAATAAAATGTAGCACTTATATGGAAAGATGCATAATGTTTTGAAAAGGCAATTATACAGATGTATTTACAGACAACACAAACATGCACTGTAAAAGCATCTGAAGTGTAGATGCAAAAAGGAATAGCAGGGGTGCTCAATAGGAGATGATAATCATAGTGAATGGTGGTAGTTGATGGTGATAGCAGATGGTAATAGTGAATGGTAATAGCGGGTGGTAATAGCGGATTGTAATAGCGGACGGTGATAGTGGATAGTAATAGTAGATGGTGATAGCGGATGGTGGTATCAGTTTCAGGTTATCAGTGGTCTGTCTAGTTCTCTCCCCCCATTATCAGTGATCTGTCTAGTTCTCTCCCCCATCAGCAGTGGTCTGTCTAGTTCTCTACCCCCATCAGCAGTGGTCTGTCTTGTTCTCTGACCCCATCAGCAGTGGTCTGTCTAGTTCTCTGTCCCCATCAGCAGTGGTCTGTCTTTACCCCCATCAGCAGTGGTCTGTCTTTACCCCCATCAGCAGTGGTCTGTCTCATTCTCTACCCCCATCAGCAGTGGTCTGTCTTTGCCTCCATCAGCAGTGGTCTGTCTTGTTCTCATCCCTCCATCAGCAGTTGTCTGTCTTTACGCCCATCAGCAGTCGTCGGTCAATGGTAACAATGACAGAACATGTCAGAGTGCTCAGACATGACTGCAGCCGGTCTCCAACTCCCTGTGCAGGAGATAAATAAATAACTATAAAGGTCATCGCTGGTGAAATGCATAAATGTTGTTGTCCTGTCGGCTGTCACAATCTCAATCCATGAGGCAAAACAAGTGCATTACACTAATCTGAATAACTGTAGAATAATGATTGTTGAACATTCTAACCTAGTTTCTTCTTTTGAATAGCCAGGCAGCATCTTTGAGAGCAGTATGTATTCCAACTGTCCTCTGAATGTCTGACAGGCAACGTACCTCCTCTACTTCAGTTAGCTCCTCTCCTGTCAGACAGATCATGAGATATGATGGAGATGTGTTCCTCTTGACTTCTCAGAAAACTCATAAAGAGTAGCACTTCACACACACAACAGCATGGTGAGGGTATTATTGTGTTTGATATATATATGTGTATATATACAGTTGAAGTCGGAAGTTTACATACACCTTGGCCAAATATATTTAACCTCTGTTTTTCACAATTCCTGTCACGTCCAGCCCTGGGTTTCAGGCTGGCGTGTTTAGTTTGTTTAGTAGGGTTTTGTCACGATCTTCATGAGGGTCGGACCAAGGTATCCAGTATACATACTTTATTTTACGTAACTGGGAAAATAATAAACGAACAAAGATCGTAACAACATAACATAGACTAAACACTAACGCTATGAACCAAACATCAAACAATAACCCACAAAACCCTAGTGCAAAACCACAAACATATATATGGTTCCCAATTAGAGGTAACGACACTCAGCTGCCTCTAATTGGGAACCATTAACCCAACATAGAAATTCAAACCTAGAACCAAAAAACCCTACACCAAAAATGAAACTAAACACGCCAGCCTGTAAACTCAGGCCTGGATGTGACAGGTTTTTTGTGTTCTAGTTTTTCTATTTCTATGTTGGGGAAATAGTTCCCAATTAGAGGCAGCTGAGTGTCGTTACCTCTAATTGGGAACCATATATATGTTTGTGGTTTTCACTGGGGTTTTTGGTGGGTCATTGTTTCATTTTTGATTATTGGTTTATGGTTCACCGTAGTTACGATCTTTGTTTGTTATTTTCCCAGTTACGTGTACAAATAAAATATGTATACTGGAAGCATCGCTGCGTCTTGGTCCGTCACTACAGAAGATTGTGACAATTCCTGACATTTAATCCTAGTAAAAATTCCCTGTCTTAGGTCAGTTAGGATCACCACTTTATTTTAAGAATGTGAAATGTCAGAAAAATAGTAGAGAGAATGATTTATTTAAGCTTTTATTTCTTTCATCACATTCCCAGTAGGTCAGATGTTTACATACACTCAATTAGTGTTTGGTAGCATTGCCTTTAAATGGTTTAACTTGGGTCAAACGTTTTGGGTAGGCTTCCACAAGCTTCCCACAATAAGTTGGGTGAATTTTGGCCCATTCCTCCTGACAGAGCTGGTGTAACTGAATCAGGTTTGTAGGCCTCCTAGACTCAAATGATGTCAATTAGCCTATCAGAAGCTTCTAAAGCCATGACATCATTTTCTGGAATTTTCTAAGCTGTTTAAAGGCACAGTCAACTTAGTGTATGTAAACTTCTGACCCACTGGAATTGTGATACAGTGAATAATAAGTGAAATAATCTGTCTGTAAACAATTGTTGGAAAAATGACTTTTGTCATGCACAAAGTAGATGTCCTAACCGACTTGCCAAAACTATAGTTTGTTAACAAGACATTTGTGGAGTGGTTGAAAAACGTGTATGTAAACTTACGACTTCAACTGTATGCGTGTAAGTGTGTGTATATATGTGTGTATGTGTGTGTGTATGTGTGTGTGTCTACTCCTCTTCTATTCACTGACAGCAGTCACATCGCTGGGAGAGGAAGGTAATATTGCATAATAGTGATTTATCAACGTACCCATCTTGGGAGACGGACAGAAACCAGAGTTAGTCACATGATATGTCAGCCAGCACACCCATCCCCCTTCCCTCGCTGTCCTCCCTCGCTCTCCCCCTTCCCTCACTCTCCCCCTTCCCTCGCTCTCCCCCTTCCGTCGCTCTCTTCCCTCGCTCTCCACCTTCCCTCGCTCTCCCCCTTCCCTCGCTCTCCCTCCCTCGCTTTCCTCCCTCGCTCTAGTCTCCCAGCGCACACACAGCCATCGGTTCCAAATAAATCACGGGTGGGGGGGGACGACACCGGGCCATTTTGTGGTACATGCAGAGTTTGGGCTATTTGTTGGAATATGAGATTGGCACCATCTGTCTGTCTGGCGTGTGGTCATGGGGGTTGTTGAGTGATTGCAGAGAGTTTGAATGAATCCTGTCTCCCTGCTACGGTTAAATTGATACTATAAAAGGTTTTGTGTGATTTCAGGCAGTAGTTTTGAAAGCAGTGCTCACAAGCTTAAATGTGTCCCTGAAGACTGTACACTCCCCTGTCCACTTTGTAGTATTTGTTACGTCCTGCAAATAATAATATAACGTATTTTTTGCAATTCATATATGTTTCAAATTCTAATTCATATGATATGTTTCAAATTATAATTCATATATGTTTCAAATTATAATTCATATGATATATTTAAAATTGTAGTTCGTACAATATGTTTCAAATTCTAATTCATATGATATGTTTCAAATTCTAATTCATATGATATATTTAAAATTGTAGTTCGTACAATATGTTTCAAATTATAATTCATATGATATGTTTCAAATTATAATTCATATGATATATTACAAATTCTAATTCATATGATATGTTTCAAATTGTAATTCGTACAATATGTTACAAATTCTAATTCATATGATATGTTACAAATTCTAATTCGTACAACAATTTGTTACAAAAAATCAGATGAACTGTTCCTGGTGATGTGATGCTGAGATTGGGCAGATGAGGTGAAGGGAGCTGGGGCATTAAGCCACAACGTAGGCCCTACAATAGGGGGAGGTTCTAACACCACAACAAGTCTTAGCTGGGGCATTAAGCCACAACGTAGGCCCTACAATAGGGGGAGGTTCTAACACCACAACAAGTCTTAGCTGGGGCATTAAGCCACAACGTAGGCCCTACAATAGGGGGAGGTTCTACACCACAACAAGTCTTCATCAGTACTTCATTGAGAACAGGCCTGGGGGATATGAGGTCGGGGGGGAGGGGCGGAGGGGGTGGGGGACTGCAGCATTAAACAACACAGTATTCTGGGGGCTTTTCTCAATTAGATTTGCTCACCTCTTCCATCATCTCTCGCCTCCTTTTTTGAAAAAAGGTCAAAGGTAATCGAGGAGAGGTGACGAGGAGAGGGAACGTGGACGAAAATGTGCTTGTTTGAGTGCTTCTTCTCCACTCGCACGTCATCAGGCATATTACATTTACAGGGGAGGGATCCCAAAATAGATGCATAAAGTGATCCAAACAAATGAAGTTAGTTGAGCAAGACATTTTTATAGATTAAAGGATAAGTAGAATATTATTTGGCTTTTCTCCTCAGACAATACATTAGCTGATTCAAAGGGGGTGAGACACATATCAAAACTCTTCCTGGTAGGATACACTTGTGCTTCCTCGCCAAAAGGAGGCTATCGAGGAAGGGAGGAGAGAGGATGGAGGAGAGAGAGGATGGAGGAGAGAGGACGGAGGAGAGAGAGGACGGAGGAGAGAGGACGGAGGAAAGAGGACGGAGGAGAGAGAGGACGGAGGAGAGAGAACGGAGGAGAGAGGACGGACAGACATTTGCCCAAACGAGAAAACCCCTAGGTATACTCTACATGCATATAACTGAGAGAAGACGAGATCAGAGTTCAGTCTTCAGGAAGCCAAGACAAGATGCGGAGACACAGTGGATCTTGAATAGAGATTGGGCTGAGAGGGGAGACAAGGGGTCCCAGAGCACGGTTGGAACGAGAATGAGAGGGCTGCTACACAGAAGGAAGACAGGCCTGATAATCGAGTCTTTGTTCTGTACTTCCTCCTCAGAGAAATAACTTTTAGAGCTTTTCCTTTCAAGGTGTTCTATTCTCTACTGAGCCGGCCCAGATCCGTTAGAAGTGGAGGTGGAAAAAGGGGAGGGGGTGGGGGGGCGGGGGATGTTGCTGCACATGGCAGAACTAACTTATTTCCCTTTCATTTGTCACAGAGAATTTGCCGATGGTGAAGATCATTTGCACTCGGCAAAGTGCTAAATCGATTCATGTTCATGTCACACAAGATGACGGATACGTACAACGCTAGATCCCCAAAAAAAATGTTCCCAGGTTCTGAGGTTGAAGCGGGAGACGTTACCTCATTAATCTCGTTACGGCATTTATCCATCTCAATCTCAATGGTAGAAATTCATGGTAACATTAGATTAGTACTGTACTGTATTATGTCAGTAGGTATCAAATACAATGATTATAAACCATTCCAACATCATAAATGTTTCATTGTTCAAATCTAAATGTCAATCAGAGGGAACAAAAGAGGGTTTTCTTTGGTTTGGTTAAAATGTGTCTCTGAGTAGTGTGGCTAGTGCAACTTCCACTGAACATCAACAGTTTTAACAGCTCGTTTCCAGTTCATTGACTAATTAATACGGAGGAGGGCACTCACAAGGCAGGATATGAGCATCATAATGTTTTAAAAGGACCAGAGGTTAGCCAGCCTCCTGAGACTTAAGCAGATTGGTAAGGTGTGGACAGTTGGCTAGACTCTGCATCAAAGAAGATAAGGTGTGGACAGTTGGCTAGACTCTGCACCAAAGAAGATAAGGTGTGGACAGTTGGCTAGACT
>QNTS01007774.1:10420-20527 GCA_003317085.1 Hucho hucho
CTGTTACAGCTGGGAGAAATAACACAACATGATAACAACCCTAACCGTCCTCCTTCCAGCTGGGATGAGAATGAAAAGATGAGTTATAGAGTCTGGATGAATGCCAAATCACCTGCTTTCCCTCCATTTACAAGTTCACGCGTGACTCCGTCATTTTCTCAAGTGTCCCAAAGCCGAGGGAGCCAAAAATATGGAGGGTGTAGGGGCTAATTAGACAGCATCTTCCACCGAGTCTGCCGGCTTCAGAGCAAAGTGAAATCCCATAAGGCACCGCGCTATTTTTGAGTTTGTGGAATTTTACACAAAAGAATGGAGAACCTAATTAAATGCCACCTGTATTTGTTTATGTGGGATTTTGGGACTGGACATGAGTAAAATATGAAATACCTCCCAAATGAAATGTTTAACTCCCTACTGTCACGACTTCCGCCGAAGTCGGTCCCTCTCCTTGTTCGGGCAGCGTTCGGGGGTCGACGTCACCGGTCTACTAGCCATTGCCGATCCATTTTTCATTTTCCATTTGTTTTGTCTTTGTTTTTTTCACACCTGGTTTCAATTCCCCAATTACTTGTTCATTATTTAACCCTCTGTTTCCCCCATGTTTGTGTGCCTGATTGTTTTTGTATTGTTGGTTAGTAGTGTGAGCTTGTGTAATTCCGTCTTGGAATTTGTAGTTGCTATTTTTGAGTAAAGTTACGTGTTTACTCATCTCTGTTGTCCTGCGCCTGACTCCGATTACCTGCTACACAATGAACATTGACAGAATCACGCACCATCTAATAGAGTCAGCAGGAGCACACAGCCCTCCTTTACCTGTCGAGGAGCGCGTCCAGCAGCACGCGACCATGTTGCAACATCTCGGGAAAAGCCATAGATCGTGTGCTGCAAACAATGGAGCGATGGGAGAGAAGAGGTTTGCCAGCGCATCCACCATCACCTCTACAATCCCCACTGCTGTCCACCCCTCCTTCACCTGGTCCCAGTGGGATAAGACTCGCGCTCCCGAGGGAATATGATGGGACGGCTGCCGGGTGCCAGGGGTTCCTACTCCAGCTGGAGCTCTACCTGGCGACCGTCCACCCGGCTCCTTCGGGACGCGAGAGCGTGTCCGGCCTCGTCTCCTGCCTATCAGGGAAAGCCCTGGAGTGGGCCAACGCCGTATGGGGAGAGGGCGAAGCGGTGTTGGACCACTATGAGGATTTCACCCGCCGCTTCCGGTCAGTGAACGCCTGTTTCACCTACGGCAGGGGACGAGGAGCGCACAGGACTTTGCTTTGGACTTCCAAACCCTGGCCGCCGGAGCGGGATGGAATGACAGGGCCCTGATCGACTATTACCAGTGCAGTCTACGCGAGGACGTCCGTCGGGAACTGGCCTGCAGGGATACCACCCTTACGATCGACCAGCTGGTGGACCTGTCCATCTGGCTGGATAACCTGCTGGCCACCCGCGGACGTCCGGATCGGGGTCCGTCAGCTCCATCCCCCAGCACCTCCGCTCCGACCCCCATGGAGCTGGGAGTTGCTGAGCTTAGGGTGACCGGAGGGGCCATTCCCTGCACCATCTGTGGCCGCAGAGGGCACACTGCTGGTCGGTGCTGGGGGGTTCCTCAGGGATTAGAGGCAGCAGGCAGGGCACTGTAGTGTCACCCCAGGTGAGTAGGCACCAGACTCACCCAGAGCCCCCTGTTGCTCACGTTTGTGTTTATAGAATTTCCTGAGTTTTCCCCGCATTCCCAGCATAAGGCGCTCGTAGATTCAGGCGCAGCTGGGAACTTTATTGACCGTTCATTTGCCCATAGTTTAGGGATCCCCATTGTTCCTGTTGATATGCCCTTCCCTGTGCACGCCCTAGATAGTTGACCATTAGGGTCAGGGCTGATTAGGGAGGCCACCGCTCCACTAAGCATGGTTACGCAGGAGGGTCATGGGGAGAGAATCAGCCTCTTCCTTATTGATTCTCGTGCGTTTCCCATGGTGCTGGGCCTACCCTGGTTGGCCTATCATGACCCCATTATTTTGTGGCAACAGAGGGCTCTCAAGGGATGGTCACGAAAGTGCTCGGGGAGGTGTGTAGGTGTTTCCATCGGTGCGACTACGGTGGAGAGCCAGACCAGGTCTCCACCGTGCACATCCCCTCAGAATATGCCGATTTGGCTCTCGCCTTCTGTAAGAAGGCGGCGACTCAATTACCACCCCATCGACGGGGGGATTGTGCGATAAATCTCCTGGTAGACGCAGCACTTCCCAGGAGTCACGTGTATCCTCTGTCACAGGAGGAGACGGCGGCTATGGAAACATATGTCTCTGAATCCCTTTGACAGGGATACATTCGGCCCTCCACTTCACCTGCCTCCTCGAGTTTCTTTTTTGTGAAGAAGAAGGATGGAGGTCTGTGCCCGTATATTGACTATTGAGGTATCAATCAGATCACTGTGAGGTACAGCTACCCGCTACCTCTCATAGCCAGTGCGATCGAGTCAATGCACGGGGCGTGCTTCTTCACGAAATTGGATCTCAGGAGCGCTTACAATCTGGTGCGTACCTCGGAGGGGGATGAGTGGAAGACGGCATTTAGTACCACCTCAGGGCATTATGAGTACCTCGTCATGCCGTACGGGTTGATGAATGCTCCATCAGTCTTCCAGGCATTTGTAGACGAGATTTTCCGGGACCTGCTCGGGCAGGGTGTAGTGGTGTATATCGATGACATTCTGATTTACTCCGCTACATGCGCCGAGCATGTGTCTCTGCTGCGCAGGGTGCTTGGTCGACTGTTGGAGCATGACCTGTACGTCAAGGCTGAGAAATGTCTGTTCTTCCAACAGTCCGTCTCCTTCCTAGGGTACCGCATTTCCACGTCGGGTGGAGATGGAGAGTGACCGCAATTCAGCCGTGTGTAATTGGCCGACTCCCACCACGGTAAAGGAAGTGCAGCGGTTCTTAGGGTCTGCCAACTACTACCGGAGGTTTATCCGGGGCTTTGGTCAGGTAGCGGCTCCCATTACCTCACTGCTGAATGGGGGGACCGGTGCGACTGCAGTGGTCAGCTGAGGCGGAATGGGCTTTTGGTCACCTGAAGGCTCTGTTTACCTCCACCCCCGTGCTGGCTCATCCGGATCCCTCTTTGGCATCTATAGTGGAGGTGGACGCGTCCGAGGCTGGGATAGGAGCTGTGCTGTCTCAGCGCTCGGGGACGCCATTTAAACTCCGCCCCTGTGCCTTCTTTTCGAAGAATCTCAGCTCGGCGGAGTGTAACTACGATGTGGGGGACCGGGAGTTGTTGGCTGTCGTCAAGGCTCTGAAGGCGTGGAGACAGTGGCTTGAGGGGGCTAAACACCCTTTTCTCATCTGGACGGACCACCGCAATCTGGAGTACATCCGGGCGGCGAGGAGACTGAACCCTCGCCAGGCAAGGTGGGCCATGTTTTTTTTACCCGTTTTGTTTTCACCCTATCTTACCGACCAGGTTTCCAAAACACTAAGGCAGACGCACTGTCCCCGATGTTTGACACAGAGGAGCAGTCCATAGATCCCACTCCCATACTTCCGGCCTCTTGCCTGGTGGCACCGGTAGTGTGGGAGCTGGACACGGACATCGAGCGGGTGTTACGTACAGAGCCCACTCCCTTTCAGTGTCCAGCTGGGCATCTGTACGTTCCGTCTGCTGTCCGCGACCATTTGATCTATTGGGCTCACACGTCACCCTCCTCTGGTCATCCTGGCATCGGTCGGACAGTGCGCTGTCTTAGTGGGAAGTACTGGTGGTCCACCTTGGCCAAGGACGTGAGGATTTATGTTTCCTCCTGCTCAGTGTGCGCCCAGTGAAAGGCTCCTAGGCACCTACCCAGAGGGAAATTACAACCTCTACCCATTCCACAACGGCCATGGTCGCACCTGTCGGTGGACTTCTTGACGGATCTTCCTCCGTCA
Source organism: Hucho hucho (assembly GCA_003317085.1). Classification (NCBI taxonomy): domain Eukaryota; kingdom Metazoa; phylum Chordata; class Actinopteri; order Salmoniformes; family Salmonidae; genus Hucho; species Hucho hucho. The sequence goes on from QNTS01007774.1 coordinate 14,353, forward strand.
CAGGGAAACACCACAATCCTGGTCGTTGTGGATTGGTTTTCTAAGTCCTGCCGTTTCCTTCCTTTGCCCGGTCTCCCTACGGCCCTACAGACTGCGGAGGCCCTGTTCACCCACGTCTTCCGGCACTACGGGGTGCCTGAGGACAGTCTCTGATCGGGGTCCCCAGTTCACATCCAGGGTCTGGAGGGCGTTCATGGAACATCTGGGGGTCTCGGTCAGCCTCACCTCAGGTTTTCACCCCGAGAGTAACGGGCAGGTGGAGAGAGTTAACCAGGATGTGGGTATGTTTCTGCGGTCATATTGCCAGGACCGGCCGGGGGAGTGGGCGGCGTTAATCCCCTGGGCAGATGGCCCAAAATTCACTCCACTAACCTCTCTCCCTTCCAGTGTGTACTAGGGTATCAGCCGGTTCGAGGCTCTTGCGGTGGATGAATGGTTTAGGTGCTCGGAGGAGACCTGGGACGCCGCCCATGTGCACCTGCAATGGGCCGTGAGGCGGCAGAAGGCGAGCGCCGAACGCCACCGCAGTGAGGCCCCAGTATCCGCACCGGGGGACAGGGTCTGGCTCTCGACCCGAAACCTGCCCCTCCGCCTGCCCTGCCGGAAGCTGGACCCGCAGTTTGTAGGGCCATTCAAAGTCCTGAGGAGACTGAACGAGGTTTGTTATAGATTACAGCTCCCCCCAGATTACCGCATTAACCCCTCGTTCCAAGTGTCTCTCCTCAGGCCGGTGGTGGCTGGTCCACTCCAGGAGTCTGAGGTGCGGGAGGTTCCTCCGCCCCCTCTGGACATTGAGGGGGACCCGGCATATGCTGTTCAAGCCATCTTGGACTCAAGGCGTCGGAGGAGGGGCCTTCAGTACCTCATGGAGTGGGAGGGGTACAGTCCGGAGGAGAGATGCTGGGTGCCGGTGGAGGACGTTCTGGACCCTTCATTGTAGCGGGATTTCCATAGTCTCCATCCGGATCGCCCTGCGCCTCGTCCTCCGGGTCATCCCCGAGGCCGGTGTCAGCGCGCGGCTGGAGCCGCGCGTCAATGGGGGGTACTGTCACGACTTCCGCCGAAGTCGGTCCCTCTCCTTGTTCGGGCAGCGTTCAGCGGTCGACGTCACCGGTCTACTAGCCATTGACGATCCATTTTTCATTTTCCATTTGTTTTGTCTTTGGTTTTTTCACACCTGGTTTCAATCCCCCAATTACTTCATTGTAACTGAAGAGCCTGGATATTTTCTGGTCCCAGATCACAGACTCTGCTTACTAATCTCATTAGAGTTCTACAGCTGACTATGATAGATATTGAATATCAGTTGTTGAAATTAAAGGGCATTGATTGGCTGAAATGTTGCAGCTTTTTCTATATGCAAAGTAAAGGGTATTGATTGGCTGAAATATGGCAGCTGTTTCTAAATGCATAGTAAAGGGTATTGATTGGATGATGCCTTACGTGTTGATCCACTGCTGTAGGGTGTCTCTGAGCTGCTCTCTCTGGATTGGCTGAGCCAGGGTTCTGAGGGCGGGCTGGAACTCAGCGATGGAGGATGGGAGGTACTTGAACCAGCTTCCTGTACTCACCTCCTCCTGAAGGACACGCCTCCCTTTACCTGGACAACAGGGGACAGACAACAGGGACACAGGTGAGACCGGAAGGACAGATTACCACAGAGATGTCAACAGTTCTAGAATTAAGCCAAAGGCCCGCAGGGGCGTGGCTTATTGGCCATATACCACAAACCCCCAAGGTGCCTTACTGCTATTATAAACTGGTTACCATGGTATATTGTTGGATATACACACAGCTGAAACACTGTTTCAGATCATCCAGGACCCAAACTCCTCGGTTTATAATTGGTATTAAATTCTCCATTGTCAAAAGTAAATATCCCTCAGAGAGGATTGGTAGAGCTGTTACCATATTGCTTATACAATCTTATATAACACGCTTATATAATCTTATCAAAGTTAGGGGCTCAAGATCAGTTTGGGACTAAAATAGGATGAAAGTAGGTTAGGCCGTCATTGTAAATAAGAATTTGCTCTTAAGTGACTTGCCTAGTTAAATAAAGGTGAAATAAAAAGTAAATAAATAAAAAGTACTTTTTCTTCCTCCACCACTTGTTGCAAGGTATCATAGGTAATGTACCTGTAGACGTGGTGGAGGTGACGTTCTCCAGAGTGGTGAAGAGGAGGCCGGAGCTCAGCCCTCCGTTCCCCAGCCGGGGACTCCCTTCTGGGGCTACGTAGAAGACAGCGTAGGCCTGGTACAGAGTGGTCACCAGCAGCTCTACCAGGCTACACACCTGGGCCTTAATACCAGCACCTGGGTAACACACACAGACATGGCTGTAAACCTGAACCACACATCAAAACACCCCACCAGTCCACTGAACAGAGATGAGGAAGTGAAATGGTTTTCCAAACAATCCAAGCATAATGAAAGTGTGATAACATGGCATGTTGACTGAGGCTGTAATATGTTGTATAATGTTTGGTTTAACACCACGTTGGGGCTTCGACTGTTGACTAGCTGTATGGAGATTGTCTTGTGTTACGTAAGATGAGATGTTGTGTAGGATGAGATGTGTGTTGTATTGTGTAGGATGTTGTGTTGCGTATTGTGTTGGATGTTGTGTTGTATTGTGTTAGATGTGTATTGTGTAGGATGTTGTGTATTGCGTGGTATTGTATTGTGGTACAGTGGTATATACTAGTACCATGTTGTGGCTGGTTGAGTAGCTGTTGGATAGAGGCCTTCCTAGCCAGGAGGAAGTCAGCCAGAGCCTGACGTGGAGAGCTGTCCTCTAGGAGCATGGTGGACACTAGGGCCTCAGCGATGGCTTGGTCGGACACCGCCCGACCACGCAGGACTGACTTACTGTCCAGTAAAATGGTGGACCTGGGAGGGGTAGGAGAGAGAGAGAGACGCATTCTTATTTCTCTCATTTTGTTTTACCTCAGCAGGATTTTAGGAGAAAAAATTTATAATTTCCCAGATAATAATTGTTGTAATGAAAAAGGCTTCGGTGTACTGTTGTTTCAGAGCACCCTAGAGAAGAAAGTGAAAATTCATTAGGGTCACGGTGGCACCATTACTACAGTGAAAACCTCTTGGTTCTAGCCCAACCAGGTCAAAAGAGCTGACCCATATTACCAGGGCAACATTTGTATCTTCCTATAGCGGATCACCAGGAACCACATTTTACATCATAAACCATGTCGAGGGCCATTCTAAAACTACTTGTGCGTCATTAACCATTCGTTTACACTTTGTTCAGTCATGTTACCTCATTGGCTAGGTAGCTAACAACCTGGTAACTTCACCTGTGTATCCAAACATTTGGGGCACAGAAAGAAAGGGACAGCTTCTTTAGGAGATCAATGATCAAAGCAGCAATCAATGAATGAATGAATGAATGAATGAATGAATGAATGAATGACAGATCTCTTGCTTGTCATCATCACAAACCTGACGTTTTTAAAGAGACAGTGTACCATTTTCAATGTAATGCATCTCAATAGGAAAATAGTGCTTTTACACAATGTAGAAACGTAATATTCAAAAAATGACCTTAATTTCAATGACGGGTATTTGTATCAAAATTTGAGCTTTTATAATAAACTGTCTTTACAGTGTTACATATTAGTGTCTAGGACTCAACATGCATTTAAAACAGATTTTCTGGTGCTCCTTAATTGAATGTGGTGCTCCTAAATTTAATGTGGTGCTCCTAGCCCTGCTCGGTAGGCTCTTCAACTTCCCAGAAAATCCAGATGTGATAATTGTCTCCCTCATCCAAAATGACATCACGATGACATTCACCTGAAGTGCCCAGCAGCAGCCACCTGCCTGACCAGGATGGGGAAGCGAGCGAGGATGGGGCTGTACTGGGGTCCTCCGGCCTCCAGGTGGAGCTGTCTGTGCAGGTGGCAGCAGAGCAGGTAGAGCTGGGTGGCCTGCAGCAAAGAGGGTGGTAAACCAGGGAGAGGCAATAAGGTCTTTACTGACCAGCATCCCATTGACAGCCCGACTACCCAAACTCTAAAACTAATTTGGCCAATTCTGAAATTAAATAGTCGTTGGCTGGTCAGGAGTGTCCGTTAAACCAAGAGTTAGCTTGTTAGCATTAGCCATGCTCTATGATGTGGGTTTACATACGTCATTGATCATTGGCCATGCCCAGCTAGTATTAGCAACAACGGCTAAGTATGCCATGTCTTCCTATGGGAAATGCTAACAGTCCACTGTCTTAGTAATAAGTGTCTTTGCCTGCAGGTACTGAGAGGCCTCCAGGGAACTCCACATCCTCTCTGGGATCTCCAGCAGCAGCTTGATCTGAGAAGCCATGGTATAGAACTTCTCTTGGGACTGCCTCTGGACCTGGTGTGAAAACAGAGATTAGAAACACATACAGACAGAGAGAATCACAGTGATTGACCTGAGAGGCCGTGGTGTAGAACTTCTCATGGGACCTGATGGGAGAACTGGCCTAAGATACATTACATACATAAGTAAAGGGACAGGCAGAAAGACAATCACACAGAGATAGAGGGTCTAGATATTGAAACCCACACAGATATACCCATCATTGACATATACCATTCATCTCACAATGGGTGGAACCTGTCGGAGTCTAATCAAACATCATAAACTGTCCAGAAGGGACCAGGGAATGGTATTCTGCAGAACAGTTTCCTATCTAAATCAACAGAACTAGTTAGCCACCACCACCAAGTAACGTTAGCTCGCTAGCTTCACAATGGAGCCACATACCTCTTCTTTGCTGTTGCTTTGGGGAACGCTTTTCCCCTGTTTCAGCTTGTGGCAATAGCGGTGCATGTCCTGGATGGACGTAACTACGCTCTCCGAACACTGACGCATCTCTCCGATGGTGTCGGCGGCGTCGATCAGATCGCGGTACCGCTCGCCCACCATCTGACGAAGTTCCTCCTTTTTGTGTTCGATCTCTCCACGGACTTTCCTCTCGATGCCGCGTATCTCCTCGGTGTTGTACCGCTCGAACAGAACCGTCGGGTCTCGGATATCCGAGACCCGGAGAGATTGAGCAGGAACCACGGCCATCGCAGCTGAGCTTCAACCTGAAGGATCTACAACCCGGAAGACGGAGAGAAACTCACTTCCACGTAAACAATGGATCAGAGGTGAAAAACTGAAAACGAGGAGCAGGGAAAGTAACAGCACCTCATACGGAACTAATATGTTACTACAATACATCATATGACTGCAGCTCAATAAATAACCTGACAAAATATTGCTATGCCTTGAATTATGTAAATCAGCTGGTTTACAATAGAAAAAAATACATGTATAATTTACTGCAATGAAAACAGAAATGTAGCTAAGACAAATCCTAGTTTAATAGACATGCATCACACATAAGAATTGTTCTGACTTCATTTCCTCCAGTCACATCATAAAAGTTTCCAAGGAAAAGACATGGCCAAGAGCAATGGTGGAAATGACTGGCAATATCTCTCACATTCGGTAAGTCCGTGATCACAATACACCTTTAGACATGGAGGAAATGAAGTAGGATTCAAACGACCTACCCCACGCAGATCAGTGTACAGTGACTCACACAGCGACAGGTGCGTCAGTCCGCCAGGTACCCGGAAGAAGAGAGAAAAAAAACAGGAGCTTGTTCGAGTTACAGGTACAATGAACTCCGGAAAAACATATAGAAACTTGTTTGATTACTACCGAAAATATGAGCTTATTGTAATTGTTTATGTTCAAGTGAAGTTAGATATATAGGTAATCTTGGAATATTCTTTAAAAGTCAAAATCTGAGGCAGTAATTCATCAAGATGTTACAGTCAGTCAAACAACGATAATGATGTTGGTCTTGTGTTAAAGACATTAAAAGCAAATCTAGTCCTTTTAAGATGTAAAATAGAGTCTATTTGGCTAGTTGATCTATATCTCATCATAGTAGTCTATGTAAAATAGAGTCTGTATTTGGCTAGTTGATCTATATCTCATCATAGTAGTCCATGTAAAATAGAGTCTGTATTTGGCTAGTTGATCTATATCTCATCATAGTAGTCCATGTAAAATAGAGTCTGTATTTGGCTAGTTGATCTATATCTCATCATAGTAGTCCATGTAAAATAGAGTCTGTATTTGGCTAGTTGATCTATATCTCATCATAGTAGTCCAT
>QNTS01007775.1:7440-31431 GCA_003317085.1 Hucho hucho
TGTGTGTGTGTGTGTGTGTGTGCGTGTGTGTGTGTGTGTGTGTGTGTGTGTGAGTGTGTGTGTGTGTGTGTGTGTGTGTGTGTGTGTGTGTGTGTGTGTGTGTGTGTGTGTGTGTGTGTGTGTGTGAGTGTGTGTGTGTGTGTGTGTGTGTGAGTGAGAGAGAGAGACAGAGAGAAAAGGGGGGCACTGAGTTAATCGCTGAACAGGGTGTTGTTCATCTTGTGTTTTATTGTGGTTCAGTACCCAGACACCCTACAAATAAGAGTTTACAGGAGATCAACCAGGAGAACTGACTTAGTACAGTATAAGATATCAACAGTCAACAGCAGGGGTGCATTCACTCGGAGCCGGTGGTTCACTCTCACAGAAATCATTGTTTTTCGTTTAGTTCAATTGATTATGCAATCATTGGATTTTTTGGGGGTTTGAAATTCAGTTTGACATTTAAAATAAATGAAAGGGACACAAAGCACATCATCTACAGAATGCACATTAGAATGTTTTCTTGTCAATACACACTATTTTTTTAAAATCGGTGTGTATTGACATTTGATGAATAGAATATCGTGACGGTACGCTGAAATGTACCCAACAGTATATCTCCAAAGGAAGATCCTGACTAGGTAGGCATGTAGTTTTATATGCGGTGCGGCTTGTCTCAGCTGGTAAAACGAAACTGTAGCACCACCTGCTGGACGGACAGTAGTCACTACCTGGTCATGATACACTGACTCGAATATGGTGGTGTAACAACGTCATCAGACATGATCAGTCGCAGTTCATTGAGAAAACTTACTGTACCAGCTTTGTTCGTTTATTTAGGATATGAGACATTCGTATTTAGCAGAAGTCGAGCCGAAGAGAGAAGCCACTGAAGACTGTTGGAACGTAAACTAAAAAAAGGCGTCATTTACATCAAATACCAGGACGTTTAAAAAGTTAGCAGCATCAAAGATGGTCTATTATATTGACAAGACATTTGAGGGACCGCTCTAACAATGGAAATACACGTCCTCAAAGATGGAAGGCAGGCGGGCGAGATCAGGTGGGACCATTCTGGCCAATGATAGGGCAGATACGCGTTTGATCCGGCCATAGAGATAGATAGAGGACTCATCCTTGTATCTTTGCCGTTGTAGTATCTGTGACAGCTTGGTCAGTGCCATTGAGGCTATCTCCATTTTAAAGTAGTACATTTTCTTCTTCTTCATTGGCTGACTGCTCCCAACTCATAGGAATCACCACCAACATTAAAATGGCGGAAGCCCTCAATGACAATGTCCATGCTAGAACGGATTATGTCCATAATGAGTCCTCATATCAATGAAATTAAATTCAAAGGGCCTTTATTGGAATGAGAAACACATGTTAACATTGCCAAAGCAAGTGAAATAAACAATAAACAAAAGTGAGAAGAAACCAAAACAACATTAACAAAAAAAGTGTTATATAATCAGCTAGCAGTGTTTTAACAATGTGCCAATAGTTAATAAACATTTTGGTTGTATTTACAATGTTGTTTGTGCTCCACTGGTCGCCCTTTTGTCATGGCAACGGGCCACAAATCGTGCTTCTGTGACTGCACACTGCGGTATTTCACCTGACAGATATGGGAGTTTATTCATGTTTAATTTATTTTCAAAGTCTTTGTGTGTCTGTAATCTGAGGGAATTATGTGTCTCTAATATGGTCATACATTTGGCAGGAAGTTAGTTAGGTAGTGCAGCTCAGTTTCCACCTCATTTTGTGGGCAGTGTGCACATAGCATGTGTTCTCTTGAGAGACAGGTCTGCCTACGGCGGCCTTTCTCAGTAGCAAGGCTAAGCTCACGGAGTCTGTACCTAGTCAAAGCTTTCCTTAAGTTTGGGTCGGTCACAGTGGTCAGGTGCCACTGTGTATTCTCTATTTAGGACCAGATAGCATTCCAGTTCGGTTTGTATTTTTTGGTTGATTCTTGTGACAAATATTTTTGCTCTCTCATGATTTGGTTGGGTCTAATTCTGTTGCTGTCCTGGGGATCTGTGGGGTCTGTTTGTGTTTGAGAACAGAGCTCTAGAACTAGCTGGCTGAGGGGACTCTTCTCTAGGTTCATCTCTGTGTAGGTGAGGGCTTGGCTGTATGCTGTCATGGTGGGGCAGCATGCATCAAGTCTCTCCATGACCCTGTGGGCTGAACCCTCCATGCTGTTGAGGCCCTATGCTCCACTAAAAGGCTGTTGAGGCCCTACACTCCACTAAGAGGCTGTTGAGGCCCTACGCTCCACTAAGAGGCTGTTGAGGCCCTACACTCCACTAAGAGGCTGTTGAGGCCCTACACTCCACTAAGAGGCTGTTGAGGCCCTACACTCCACTAAGAGGCTGTTGAGGCCCTACACCCCACTAAGAGCTAAAAGAAAAGTAAGTAAAATGTCACCACCAACCACTGAGTGCACAAAACATAAAGAACACCTTTCTAATATTGAGTGAAAACAGTTAATATACTGTATGAAAAAGTACCTGATTAAATTAAAGACATTTTATTAAAACCCCATGACTGTTGAATCCCTGATAGTCAAAATAGCATGGAAGAAAAACATTGTTCCTTCAGAGACCGATTGCTTTGTGAGGTCCAACCAACCTTTTGTTTGTGTCTCCATATTCTCAGAAAGGCAAATCTGAATAGATAAGGCCTGACAAAATACTAACTCTATATCCTGATGGTCTACATCCTGAGGTTTACACCCTGGGTATTACTGCCATTACCACAGCAGCCAGATAACTGTGGTCTACATCCTGGGGTTTACCCAGGACCTCCTCCATTACCACAGCAGCTAGATAACTGTGGTCTACATCCTGGGGTTTACCCAGGACCTCCTCCATTACCACAGCAGCAAGATAACTGCTGATGCAGGACTCCAGGCCAAACATGTTGATTAGCAGGTTTACTCATAGGGCCACAGTCATCATTGACTCCCTAATGGATTACAATGAAAACCTTGTAGACTGACATAGGACACATTCATCCAAAGGTGAATGTCTTTAAACTGCATTTTCCTCATGATGTATAGCACGTGTCAAAGAAGTCAAGTTGGGAACCACTATGTCAAATTCTCCAAACATGTTTAATCCATCATGTGAAACCTGTCCTTATTCTCATTACATAAAGGGCTGTGAAAACAATGAACACAATATATACTGAACAAAAATATAAACGCAACATGTAAAGTATTGGTCCCATGTTTCATGAGTTATAAAAGATCACAGAAATGTTTCATACACACAAAATAATCCATCCACCTGACAGATGAGGCATATCAAGAAGATTATTAAACAGCATGATCATTACACAGGTGCACCTGGTGCTGGGGACAATAGAAGGACACTCTAAAATGTGCACTTTTATCATCAACACAATGCCACAGGTGTCTCAAGTTTTGAGGGAGTGTGCAATTGGCATGCTGACAGCAGCAATGTCCACCAGAGCTGTTGTCAGAGAATTGAATGTTCATTTCTCTACCATAAGCCACCTCCAATTTAGTTTTAGAGAATTTGGCAGTACGTCCAACCGGCCTCCCAACCGCAGACCACATGTAATCACGCCAGCCCAGGACCTCCACATCCGGCTTCTACACTTGCGGGATCGTCTGAGAGCAGCCACCCGGACAGCTGATGAAACTGTGGGTTAGCACAACCCGAAGAATTTCTGCACAAACTGTCAGAAACCGTCTCAGGGCAGCTCATCTGCGTGCTTGTCATCCTCACCAGGGTCTTGACCTGACTGTAGTTCGGTGTCGTAACCGACTTCAGTGGGCAAATGTTTACCTTTGATGGGCACTGGCAAGCTGGAGAAGTGTGCTCTTCACAGATGAATCCCAGTTTTCAACAGTACCGGGCAGATGGCAGACAGCGTGTATGGTGTTGTGTGGGCGGGCAGTTTGCTGATGTCAACATTGTGAACAGAGTGCCCCATGGTGGAGGTGGGGTTATGGTATTGGCAGGCATAAGCTATGGACAACGAACACAATTGCATTTTATCGATGGCAATTTGAATGCACAGAGATACCGTGACGACGATCCTGAGGCCCCATTGTCGTGCCATTCATCCACCGCCATCACCTCATGTTTCAGCATGATAATGCACGGCCCCATGTCGCAAGGATCCAGTTCAAAGGCAGGCTGAAACTCTCCCCCAAAAGAGTCTTTATCAACAGGATCATATTGCCCCTTTCAGGTTACAATGTGGTTTAAACATCAAGGAGTAAAACTGTGGGTTAACTGAGACCTACCTCGATTAACTGAGACCTATTGTTAGATGTTTGAGGGACGTCTCTGCATGTAAGTCCATCTCTGGTGAGGTGTTAGCTACAATAACTGTCGTACAGAAACTATTCCACAATGGGTGGTACCACATAGACATAGTTCTGCAGCAGACTTAAACCACATTGTAACCTGAATGCTATAAAAACAGCATGTACAGAAATACAGAGATGGAAAAAAAAAGAAGACATACATTTTTTTTTTAAAGTTTGGGTAAAAACACAGTCCACGCTGTGTCCCACTCCCAAACTAATTTCGCCCAGGAATACACTGGGTACGACACCTCTCCTTCAGCTCTCCTCTCTCAGCTCATCCTCCACTCTCATCCCGATGTAGGTCGAGTGTTCCGTGCCAGACTGGGGAGTTTCTCTGGACTCCACAGGTAAATTGTGGGAAAGTCTTTGGTTGGACACACTCCAGGCGGACGGGGGATCAGTTTAGCTGGTTCGATGGCAGCGGTTGGTACAGTTGGCCAGGGGGACTTGTTCCGCCCCGCCGGGGAGTTCAGGGCCAGACACTGTGATCTTGGAAATCAAGGCTCTTTACTAAAATGTTAATATTTTTGGTGAGTGAGAACTATCATAGTTTTAGAAGGTGAAACAGTTGTTTTGTTGTTTTTATTTAACTAGGCAAGTCAGTCAAGAACAAATTCTTATTTACAATGACGGCCTACCCCGGCCAAACCCTAAAGACGCTGGGCCAATTGTGCGCCGCCCTATGGGACTCCCAATCACGGCCAGTTGTGACACAGCCTGTAATCGAACCAGGGTCTGTAGTGACACCTCTAGCACTGAGATGCAGTGCCTTAGACCGCTGTTACACTTACATGCCATTCTAATGCGTGGTGCTGTGAGCCACTGACCGGTGTGTTCCTCCTCAGCCTCAGGCAGCAGCAGGTGGCTTCTAGGTTTTAGGACTACAAGGTGGCAAGCTCTATTACCCCAGACAGAAGGAGTAACCCCGACATGTCACAGGGGCTATAAAGCTCAAGCATCCGTTCAGAACGTTTTCTCACCACCAAATATGGTAGTGAGAGGAAGTCCAGTCGCGGCTAGAGGGGATGGATGGAACTAGCTGACATTCTGCTAATTTTCTCATCGATGAAACATCTGACCTCAATAATTTTTTTTCTTCTCCCAAAACTAGAATTTGTTACAAACACAGTCCACAAAGCTTTATAGACCTTACTCTTTGCCAAAGTTGTAAAAAAAAAAAAAAAATGCTTTGTTTAGAAGGAGAGCAAGGTCGAATTGAGTTAGTTCACACACGCCCTTCACAGAGTAGGCATTACCTAAAGGGAATATACAAATACATGCTACCTCCTTGCTTGTTCTGCACAATAGGCTTAATGTGCTCCCACGGTAAACCACACAGATGAACTGTCTTGACTTAGTTATACATATATTTGCTTTTACCGGATGGGCGCACATAAATCCTAGACGATAGTGCAGATCTATCGCCGTCTATCGGCTGTTTAGCCATCATAGTGATGACTTCGCTGCTGTGGTAACTAGTGACGACCGCAGTCAAGCTAACCACCACCACCACCACCACAACAACATATCAACACAGGCTTCAAATATGTTCACGTCGAATGAACTAGCTACGAATAACTTCGACAACGGAGAAGAAAATTGAGGTCTGTAGCTAGCTATATGTTATACATGTGTGTAAGTTGTGTTAGCTAAACCAGCTAGCGTAGCGAAGTTGTTTAGGCTTAGTCGATAGCAATGCTAGTTAGCTGTTTAACTAGGTTAGCTAGCTACCGTCGACAACACGTCATTGTTTAGCTAGCTGCGTTGCTCTCGCTTTCAACAACTAGTTCAGCTATTGAAAACCTGAAATACGACGTTGCTTTCTATTTTAGTTGCACTTTTCACTGAAACTACAAAGAGCCTTCCGGGGTTTAGTTGGCACTGACAAGATACTAGTTTGCGTTAACTAGTTGGTAAACAAGACGAGACTAGGAAGGCCTCGCGATACTACTACTAGTTAACTATGGCTTTGGTCGTTTGGTTTAACTAACTAGCTGGACCCAACACTAGCAGACATGGTCGTGTTGTTGTCAGTAGCTGACAGTTACACCGTAGCTAAGTTAGTGCTTGGTTGGGTTACTAAACTTATTGTTTGATTACTATCCTAGATACTTTCTGCAGGAGTGTCCAGTGCTGTGACTAACTACTAACTAGTGAACTACATATTATGATGCCATGGAGGATAGGAAGCTGAAGAGAAAGATTTCCAGGCCCTCCACCAACCAGGCCCCCGCCCCACCAACCAGCACCAACACCCGGAAGAACACATCTTCCTCGGGACGTCATCTGGGCTTCAGCCACATGGGTACACACTCCAGCCAGAAGGGGAAGAGCCGCAGGTAAGAACCATAATCATCTTCATCACTTCAACTGCTTTGAGGTGAACTTCTTAATTTGGTGGCGTGTGTGTATCAGGGGTGTGAAGGCCAGACAGCAGCAGGCTTCAGGCAGTAAGGCAGGCCAGGGCCAGGGCCAGGCGGACCCCATCCAACACTCCTTCCTGACGGACGTCTCCGATGTGCAGGAGATGGAGAAAGGACTGCTGAGCCTCCTCAATGACTTCCACAATGGAAAACTACAGGCCTTTGGTGAGCTGTGTGTGTAAAACTGCAGGCCTTTGGTGAGACCAGGGTTCCAGTGGCTGTGGATAAAAGCATCTGCTGCTGAAAGAGCATGTTACCTGTGTGTGTTAGTATGCAGGTCATCTTGCTCCCTCTTCTCCCTCCCTCATCTTGCTCCCTCTTCCCCGCCCCCTCATCTTGTGCTCCCTCTCTCTCCCCTGCCTGTCTCCCTCTAGGTAATGAGTGTTCTATAGATCAGATGGAGCATGTGAGAGAGATGCAGGAGAAGTTGGCTCGGCTGCACTTTGACCTTTATGGGGAGGTGGACGAGATGCCTGAGGACCAACGGAAGACCGCCTGCGACTCCAACATGGACAAGCTACTGCTCAACGTAAGATCTGGGCGATAGATTTTGTTAATATACAGTGCCTTGCAAAAGTATTCAGACCGCTTTGTGTTACAAAGTGGGATTTACAATGGATTTAATTGTCAATGTTTGTCAACAATCTACTCAAAATACTCTGTCAAAGTGGAAGAACATTTTTTTTAAAGATAAATAAGAAATTATAACTAAAATCCTGTAGTTCCATAACTATTCAGCTTCTTTGTTTAGACAAGCCTACATTAGTTCAGAAGTCAAATGTGGCTTAAAAGTCACATAAAAAGTTACATGGACTCAGTGTGTGAAATAATAGAGGTTGAGGTGATTTTTGAATGACCAACCCTTTCCTCTGTCCCCCATACATACATCATCTGTAAGGTCCCTCAGTCAAGTATGGAATTTCAAGCACAGATTCAACTATAAAGACCAGGGAGCTTTTCAAAAGCTTCATAAAGAAGGGCAGTGATTGGTAGATGGGTAACAATAACACAAGACATTGAATATCTCTTTTTAAAGCATGATCAAATTAATAATTATGCTGTGGATTATGTATTAAACCACCCAGACACAAAGATACAGTTAGTTGTCTTTCTGAACTGAGCTGCAGGAGTGGAATGGAACTGCTTAGGGATACTACCATGAGGCTATTTGTGATGATAAATAAACGCTACAGAGTTCAATTGCTGTGATGGGAGAAAACTAAGGATGGATCAACAACATTGTAGTAGGGCTGGGTGATATATCCAATAAACGTTTTAGCGCGATGTTCCGAGTGCCTGTCTCGCATTGAATCAAAGTTATTTTTTGATGAGCACGCTATGCTTTTTGTTGGGTCTCATTTCCTTTGCTCTTTCTGTGCTGTGTGCGCTGAGCACCTTCCCACTTGCACACAGACACCAAACCCCTCCGCCTGCCGCTCATCAACAACAACAAGACAACAAAATAACTTCTTCCTCTCTGACAACTAGCAGTTTTAAACTCGCTATTTATATTTTGAGGTTTGGTCCAACAGAATCGGTCATATGGACACGCTTAGTCATCATTTTGCCGTAATAGATGAGAACTGAGCCTTTCTAACAGTCCCCTTTTTACGTCTCAACTCCCAACATGTAGAACAGAGCAGACCCCTGCTCAAACGAGAGTATCAAATGAACATGATTGTGGGAAATGAATGTTCTGTTTGTCGCGCGCGGTACCATGTACCGCTTGTTACGGTCCCCAGGTAGAAAGCAAAATTGTCGATAAAACAGTCCATTAACAACAACCAAAACAAAACAGGTGGGGTTCTAGGAGGGGTTCTGAAAGACACTGATGGGGGAGGGGGGGGTCCACTGAAAGTTGACTAGCAACAACAACCGGAACCTAAGACACCCACCATGTGACCCACTAAATTTGCCCAAGAAGAGGCAAACAAAAATAAAGGATTGTTTTTTAAGAAACCAAATGGAGAGAGCCAACTCAAGGTGTTGACCCTCCACATCTCTCAAGCCAACGGGAGCACTGGGCCAGCCGCTATTAAGGTGGAAGTGGCATCATTTTAGCAACATGAAATCTTACTAAAATTTCTTCATATACCCCCACGGAAGAATTTGACACTTAAAGAAACGGAGCTACAGTAGGCCTTTATACAAACAAGCCATTCGCCACACAGGCTTGTCATCATTCACTTTGAACTGGACTGTGTGTTTACGGGCAGTAGGGCTTGTCATCATTTACTTTGAACTGGACTGTGTGTTTACAGGCAGTAGGGCCTGTCATCATTCACATTGAACTGGACTGTGTGTTTACAGGCAGTAGGGCCTGTCATCATTCACTTTGAACTGGACTGTGTGTTTACAGGCAGTAGGGCCTGTCATCATTCACTTTGAACTGGACTGTGTGTTTACAGGCAGTAGGGCCTGTCATCATTTACTTTGAACTGGACTTTGTGTTTACAGGCAGTTGCAAAATACTGGCTGATGTCATAACTCAGGATGTCTTCTCTCCAATGAGCCATTGATCATATTTTAGCGATATTCCTACCTGGAGAAATGTGTAATTTCTCCTGCACACGTCTCCTACTTGTCTGCCTCTTTAGTCCAGGGTGCATTGCATGGTGCCGTTGCCAGAGATATTATAGAAAGCAGATATCAATCCAATGAATGAAGGAACGTATAAAGCCCCACCCAGCAGACTGTCAACCAATCACGTTCACGTTGTCATGCGGTTGCATAGATTTTCCTCAAGTACGTAATATCATAATTCCAAAGCTATACGATTTTTTACAGATAGCAAGTTAATTATCTCACATCCCAGAATGCACTGTGCGGCCCATTGACGTACACTACATGACCAAAAGTATGTGGACACCTACTAGTCAAATATCTAATTCTAAAATCATGGATATTAATATGGAGTTGGTCCCCTCTTTGCTGCTATAACAGCCTCCACTCTTCTGTGATGGCTTTCCACTAGTTGTAACATTGCTGCGGGGAATTGCTTCCATTCAGCCACAAGAGCATTAGTGAGGTTGGGGACTGATGTTGGCCGATTAGGCCTGGCTCGAAGTCGGCGTTCTAATTCATTTCAAAGGTGTTCGATGAGGGTTGAGGTCAGGGCTCTGTGCAGGCCAGTCAAGGTTTTCCACACCGATCTCGACAAACCAATTCTGTATGGACCTCGCTTTGTGCACGGGGGCATTGTCATGCTGAAACAGGAAAGAGCCTTCCCCAAACTGTTGCCAAAAAGTTAGAAGCACAGAATCGTAGAATGTCTAACGCTGTAGCGTTACGATTTCCCTTCACAGGAACTAAGGGGCCGAAACATGAAAAACAGCCCCAGACCATTATTCCTCCACCTTTCACCAAAATAGTTAGTACTCTGCATTGGGGCAGGTAGCGTTCTCCTGGCATCTGCCAAACCCAGATTTGTCCGTCGGACTGCCAGATGGTGATTCATCACTCCAGAGAACGCGTTTCCACTCCAGCCGACACTTGGCATTGTGCATGGTGTTCTTAGGCTTGTGTGCGGCTGCTCGACCATGGTAACCCATTTCATTAAAGCTCCCGACGAACTGTTCTTATGCTGACGTTGCTTCCAGAGGCAGTTTGGAACTCGGTAGTGAGTGTTGGAACTGAGGACAGATCATTTTTACGAGCTTCAGCACACGGCGGTCCCGTTCTGTGAGCTTGTGAGGCCTAACGCTTCGCGGCTGAGCCGTTGTTGCTCCCAGACGTTTCCACTTTACAATAACAGCACTTACAGTTGACCGGGGCAGCTCTAGCAGGGCAGACGTTTGACGAACTGACTTGATGGAAAGGTGGCATCCTATGACGTTGAAAGTCATTGAGCTCTTCAGTAAGGCCATTCTGCTGCCAATGTTTGTCTATGGAGATTGCATGGCTGTGTGCCTGATTTTATACACCTGTCAGCAATGGGTAAGGCTGAAATAGCTGAATCCACTAATTTGAAGGGGTGTCCACCTACGGGCAACGTTTCCCATCTCCACAAAAATACATCTACCGTTGCGAATGTCAGACTCCACTCTGTGAGGCACATCGCTCTGCAGGTTGAATATGGTGAGATTGTAGACTCCTAAATTGATAGTGCAGTTTGTTTGGGTGATTTTATAGCTAACTAGCTACTTTACATTCTGATATTGGCTTTGATATTATTGTGTGTAGCAATGTTTGTTAGCTAGCCAGCCAGATAGCCCATAGAAAGAGCATTTCATTGAGAGAAGACAGTGAACGTTCCTGAGTGGCCAAGTTACAGTTTTGACTTAAATCTGCTTGAAAGTCTGTCAAGACTTGAAAATAGCTGTCTAGCCATGATCCCCAACATCTTAACAGAGCTTGTTGAATTTAAAAAAATTATATTGTCCAATCCAGGTGGGCAAGGCTCTTATAGATTTACCCCCCAAAAAACTGACAGCTGTAATCGATGCCAAAGGTGTTTCTGACATGTATTGACTCAAGGAGTTGAATACCTTTGCAACAAATATATTTAATTCCATTTTTATTAATATCTAAAAAAAAAATACTTTTCTTCCACATTAGTGTTTCATATAGATTGTTGACAAAAAAATAACAATTAAATCCTTTTTAATCCCACTTTAACACAATAAAATGTGAATAAATCCAAGGAGTCTGAATACTTTTGCAAGACACTATATATTTTTTGAGTGGGACAATTCCACTCGTCATTTTTTTGTTTATTGGATAGGAAAGATAGAGGAGAGTGCTGAAATAGCAGTGGGATGGATTCTAACCCACGCTGCAGTGGTAGGTGTGGATTCTAACCCACGCTGCAGTGGTAGGTGTGGATTCTAACCCACGCTGCAGGGGTAGGTGTGGATTCTAACCCACGCTGCAGGGGTAGGTGTGGATTCTAACCCACGCTGCAGGGGTAGGTGTGGATTCTAACCCACGCTGCAGGGGTAGAGGGGTTCTGGAGGCAGTGGCTTAGACCATATTAAAAGTAGAATCAGATAAATTACGTTGCCACGAGCAGCACTGCAGATATTGATATGAGCGAGATGAGACTTTACTCAGTCACACACTGTATCTGGTGGTTGGCTTCACTCTGTTCACAGCCTGGTAGCCAGGACACCAAAACAGCGGAGAAGTTGAGCCTCGCGCTTCAACGCTCTTAGTTGTTGCGGAAATTGACCCACTTTGCTGTTTACTTTCTGCATCTGTGTCATATCGCAGAGTCTACCTTTTTTAATGTGTTGTGTTGGATCTTTAAATTCTGTTAATACTGTGAAAGTACTTGGTAGCAGTCTAGGCCCTGAGATCCCAACACACAGGGCCTCCCTCAGCGTGTCAAACAGTGATCTAAGCCTTCTCATGTGAGAGCAAAGCCACACGCACACACCTCATGCTCTGTGTATGTATCTTGGCTCAATGTTAGCTCAATGGAATGAAACATCTCTTGTCCTTCTCTACAGCTAGAGGAACTGAGTTCATCAATGTATCCTTTTTAAAAGACTTGTGTGTACAGGGTGTGTGCGACTTGTGTACAGTGTGTGCAGAGCGAGTGAGTGAGGGGTGTGTCTTTGAGCTGTTGACTTTGACCTGATTTAATTCTAGCTCCCAGTTTACAGAAAAATGTAAGAAATGCAGAATGAATATTAAAACAAATGTGCTTATATTACAGGACACTTACTGTAGTTACATAATAGAGGACATTTCTTTGTTCTGTTCTCCCTGTGTTTGTGGGGTGCTCGGGGCTCAGAGTAGAATGAGTGAGGTGTGTGTGTGTGTGTGTGTTTCAGCTGTTCTCCTTGACTTTTCTCCTCTCCACAAGTCAGAATCTGAATCTGGCAGACAGCCAGGAGATACCCAGGACAGCCAGCATCTAAGTCGGTCTGCAGTCAACGGTCTCCGCTCTGATCTAAGTCGGTCTGCAGTCAACGGTCTCCGCTCTAATCTGAGTCGGTCTGCAGTCAACGGTCTCAGCTCCTTGTCTCCTAACCTCCTCTCCGTATTTGATTTCCTTATCCCCTAAATGCATTTCCTTATGCCTCTTCTCTTCTACCATCCCCTTCCCCTCTTCTCCTCTACCCTCCCCTCTCACTCGTCCCCTCCTCTCTTCTCCTCTACCGTCCCTCCCTCTCTTCTCCTCTCCCCTCTCCTCAGGGGCTAGGGGTTTATGGGATTGGGCCTAATCTGTCACTTATCTGTCAAACACACTGCAAACACAGTTGCACATATTTGCTAGTTTGTTTAACTTCGGAAACTCACTGCACATCCACATGAGTGTAGCCTTTTTTATTGTTGCCTTGGTTTGAACCAGTGTTACATTGAGAGATATATATATATACATATATACATATATTTGACCTTCTCCTACACATCTTTGTCTTATATGCAGGTGGAATGCAATAATCATATTTTAAGCTGCTTAATTGTCAACCTTTTTATTTGGAGTATTCCTGTACATTACAGATTGAGGATTTATTGTTAATTAATGGTGGTTGGGGTGGATTGTTGTGATTTTTTTCATTTTGTTCTCAGTTTTAGGAAAAAAGTCAATAAAGAGAATTCTAATGACTGAATCACGTTTCTGTGCTTTACTCATATGATGGATGGTAGTGGGGAGTGAGGACTCATCCTCGCCATCTGAGATATCTACTGCAGCCCTCATCCCCCACATACAACACCCGTTCTGCCTGTCACTTTCTGTTAAAGGTCCCCAAAGCACACACATCCCTGGGTCGCTCCTCTTTTCAATTCGCTGCAGCTAGCGACTGGAACGAGCTGCAAACAAACACTCAAACTGGACAGTTTTATCTCAATCTCTTCATTCAAAGACTCAATCATGGACACTCTTGCTGACAGTTGTGGCTGCTTCGCGTGATGTATTGTTGTCTCTCCCTTCTTGCCCTTTGTGCTGTTGTCTGTGGCCCAATAATGCTTGTACCATGTTTTGTGCAGCTACCATGTTGTGTTGCTACCATGCTGTGTTGTCATGTGTTGCTGCCTTGCTATGTTGTTGTCTTAGGTCTCTCTTTATGTAGTGTTGTCTCTCTGGTCGTGATGTGTTTTGTCCTATATTAAAACATGTAATTACAAATTAAACATTTTAATCCCAGCCCCCATCCGTGCGGGACGCCTTTTAGTAGGCCATCATTGTAAATAAGAATTTGTTCTTAACCTAGTTCAAGGTTACATCATTTTTTTTATTTATGTTTTCACCTGTTGATAGTCTTTGTTCACATCTTTAATAATGTCCAAGACTTGAATTTACTTTCGCCGCGCCCACAAGTGATGTATTTCAGCAAATGATTGTTCGTGTAGTAACCTATCAGTGACCGATCATGTGCAGTGCACATGCCGATCCTGTTGACCAAGCAGCCTGTGCAAGCCTAGACTACTCGGTAAACCGATACTCCATGGGCGAGTCTGATAAGTATTCCCTTGGTCCATTCTGGTCTCCTCTTCAAAACCCATTGGATGAGAAGGTCGGTGAGCAGGGACGGCTAACGTGTGTGTGGGAATGCGCCTTGTGCTCTTGTTTCTGTTATTCCGTCTCTAAGGAGACACGGCAGGGAGAGGGAGAAATTGTGGGGAAGGAGAGAGTAGGTTAACACATATCACTTTATAGTCACACTTTATAGTCACACAGGTCTATGGAATAACGTTTGAAATTACATTGCATAGGACCTCCTTGACCGGCCAGTTTTAAAACGCAGGTAATTTATCACCGCTGTATCATTGTATTATCACATTTTTAACAGGACTATTGACTGAAGAAGATTTTACCCGCACTTTGTTAAGCTGAATTTGAACCACACAAACAATCGCCTATGAAAGGCTACGCAAAAGTAGGCTATCGATTTAAATGAAACAGAACGTAGTCGGGTAGTGTCCTCAACTGGCCCAAACCACCCATAAAATGACGTCCATGGAGCTGACCGTTCGGTCCAGTCCTGGTCCTAACCCAGGTCCTCACAGCGTGAAACAGTGGCAACTGAGCGGGACAGACTACCAACCACAGTCGGCCCTGAGGCATCGCAGCTCGGTCACAGGGACAGCTGACACCCGCTTCAGTGCCTGGACCCCCATCACAAACAAGACCTCCAACCACCAGGTCAGCCAAGTGAGAAAAGACAGGCAATCATTTTCCTTTCTCCTTTTCTTTTTGTCATGGTTTTCCACCACCTTGGCCTTCCCTACTAAAATTAATTTACATTTGAGTCATTTAGGAGAGCTGACTTACAGTAGTGAGTGCATGCATTTTTGTACTGGTGCCCTGTGGGAATCGAACCCACAACCCAGCATTGGTAGCGCCATGCTCTACCAACTGAGCCACAAGGGACAAATCCCCATATAATTTGTACATCTATTCATTCTAGGCTACTATATTTTTGCCTAAAAAAAAGAAGCATTCTGCGACCCTGCCATTGTGCCCTTGAGCACAATTACTCTGGGGCCAGCTGACCCATTGCTTCAAGCCCTTTGGGCTGTGCTCGTGTCTCGGGGTAGGCTGTGTGTGCGTGTGTCGGCGTGTGGGGTGTGTTGGGTTGTGAGCATAAAGGTACATTTCCTCCTCTGTAAGTTAATGTAGCCTACTTCTTGTTTTATGACCTGTCAGTTGTTTGAGGAGCGGACGACCCTGGTGCTTCACTGGTTTGACCTTTGGACTGACCGCCAGAGAAAACTCTTCCTCCAGGCGCTGCTGTCACAATGCTCCAACTCCCAGCTCAAGTAAGGACTTCTGACAGACAGGCCTATTGTTATGGTTTATCTGGATCCCCATTAGCTTTTGTAGAAGCAGCAGCTATTCTTCCTGGGGTCCACAAAAAACAATTCACATGACAAGTAACAAAACACTGATAGACAAGGACAGTCGCACAAAAATTAAATACAATGATATACAAACAATAAAAAATAAAAAATAATGTGTTAAGAGTGTCGTGTGTGTGTGTGTGGGTCCCCTCACAGTCCTTGCCGTTCTATGAAATGTTGTTTAATCTGTTTTTTTAAAGGTAATTTTGCTGTTTGCTTGAGTAATTGGAGATGGGAGTTCCATGCAATCATGACTCTGTATAATACCGTGCGTTGCCGTTAATTAGTTTTGGACTTGGGGACTGTGAAGAGACCCCTGGTAGCATGTCTTGTGGTGGTATGTATGGGTGTGTGAGCTGAATGTTATTTGATTATGCAGACAATCTGGAATTGTCATCACAGTAACATTTCTCATAACAACTACAAGAAAAGCAGTTCATCTCTCGTCAACCCTCAACCAGGAAAGACTGGCATGTTGTTAGTTCTGTATGTGCAGTTAAGGGGCAAGGCGTGCAGCTCTGTCAATATGACTTGACCATGATAATTGACCATCCAATGTTATACCTAGGAGTTTAGCTTCCTCAAGTTGCTCAATGGTCACACTCTTTATGCACAACTCCAGTTGAGGTCTTAGGGAATGTTTTACACCAAAGCCAATTATTAC
The DNA here is from genome assembly GCA_003317085.1 of Hucho hucho. Classification (NCBI taxonomy): domain Eukaryota; kingdom Metazoa; phylum Chordata; class Actinopteri; order Salmoniformes; family Salmonidae; genus Hucho; species Hucho hucho. The sequence continues at coordinate 23,651 of QNTS01007775.1, forward strand.
ATTTTTTTAGATGTTTTTAAGACCAGTTTATTATTAATCACCCATTCTGATACTGACTGTAACTCCTTATTTAAAAATTGTAGTGTGGAATCATCCACATACATGGTCATTCTAGCTTTGTGTAAAACCAGTGGCAAATCATTTGTAAAAAAAATAGAGAACGGTAACGGCCCAAGGCAACTGCCCTGAGGGACACCGCACTGTACATATCTGATTTTAAAGAAGCTTTCATTGAAGAACACTTGCTGGGTTCTATTGGATAAATAACTCTTCAACCATGTGATGGCAGGTCATGTAAAGTCATAGCAAGTTAGTTTCTTATAGTAATTTATGGTCAATAACATCAAAGGCTGCACTGAAATATAACACTACAGCTCCAACTATCATCATATTATAAATTTCTTTTAACCAATCATCTGTCACCTGGGTGCGGCCCGTCAGGCAGTCCAGGATCCAGTTGCAGAGGGAGATGTTCAGTCCCAGGGTCCTTCGCTTAGTGGTGAGCTTGGAGGGCACTATGATGTTGAACTCTGAGCTGTAGTCAATGAAGAGCATTCTCACATACGTTTTCCTTTTGTCCAGATGGGAAATCAAATCAAAATCAAGTCAAGTCAAACTTTATTTGTCACATGTGCCGAATACAGCAAGTGTAGACCTGACCGTGAAATGCTTATTACAAGCCCTTAACCAACAGTGCAGTTCAAGAAAAAAAATATGTACCAAATAAACTAAATAAAAAAGTAACACAATAACATAACAATAACAAGGCTATATACAGATAGTACCGGTACCAAGTCACTGTGCGGGGCTACAGGTTAGTTGAGGTCATTTGTACATGTAGGTAGGGGTGAAGTGACTATGCATAGATAATAAACAGCGAGTAGCAGCAGTGTACAAAAATAGTCCGGTGGCCATTTGATTAATTGTTCAGCAGTCTTATGGCTTGGGGGTAGAAGCTGTTAAGGAGCCTTTTGGTCCTAGACTTGGCGCTCCGGTACCGCTTGCTGTGCGGTAGCAGAGAAAACAGTCTATGACTTGGATGACTGGAGTCTGACAATTTTATGGGCTTTCCTCTGACACCGCCTGGTATAGAGGTCCTGGATGGCAGGAAGCTTGGCCCCAGTGATGTACTGGGCCGTACGCACTACCCTCTGTAGTGCCTTGCGGTCGGAGGCCGAGCAGTTGCCATACCAGGCGGTGATGCAACCAGTCAGGATGCTCTCGATGGTGCAGCTGTAGTACATATTGAGGATCTGGGGACCCATGCCAAATCTTTTCAGTCTCCTGAGTGGGAAAAGGTTTTGTCGTGCCCTCTTCACGACTGTCTTGGTGTGTTTGGACCTTGATAGTTCGTTGGTGATGTCGAAACCAAGGAACTTGAAACTCTCGACCCGCTCCACTACAGCCCCGTTGATGTTAATGGGGGTCTGTTTGGCCTGCCTTTTCCTGTAGTCCACAATCAGCTCCTTTGTCTTTCTCACATTGAGGGAGAGGTTGTTATCCTGGCACCACACTGCCAGTTCTCTAACCTCCCTATAGGCTGCCTCATCGTTGTTGGTGATCAGGCCTACCACCTTTGTGTCGTCAGTAAACTTAATGATGGTGTTGGAGTCGGGTTTGACCACGCAGTCGTGGGTGAACAGGGAGTACAGGAGGGGACTAAGTACACACCCCTGAGGGGCCCCAATGTTGAGGATCAGCGTGGCAGACATGTTGTTGCCTACCCATGTAACTGATGAGCTTCGTGTGCACTATGGTGTTGAACGCTGAGCTGTAGTCAATGAACAGCAGGAACATTCTCACACATTCTCACATAGGTGTTCCTTTTGTCCAGGTGGGAAAAGGCAGTGTTGAGTGCGATTGAGATTGCGTCATCTGTGGATCTGTTGGTGCAGAGTGCTAATTGGAGTCGGTCTAAGGTATCCGGGAGGATGCTGTTGATGTGAGCAATGACCAGCCTTTCAAAGCACTTCATGGCTACCGACGTGAGTGCTACGGGGCGGTGATCATTTAAGCAGGTTACCTTCGCTTCCTTGGGCACAGGGACTATGGTGGTCTGCTTGAAACATGTATGTATTACAGACTCAGTCAGGGAGAGGTTGAAAATGTTAGTGAAGACACTTGCCAGTTGGTCCGCGCATACTTTGAGTACACGTCCTGGTAATCCATCTGGCCCGCGACTTTTGAATGTTGACCTGTTTAAAGGTCTTGCCCACATCGGCTACCGAGAGCGTTATTACACAGTCGTCTAGAACAGCTGGTTCTCTCGTGCATGCTTCAGTGTTGCTTGCCTCGAAGCGAGCATAAAAGGCATTTAGCTCATCTGGTAGGCTTGTATAACTGGAAAGCTCGCAGCTGGGTTTCCCTTTGTAGTCCGTAATAGTTTTCAAGCCCTGCCACATCCGACGAGCGTCAGAGCCGGTATAGTAGGATTTGATTTTAGTCCTGTATTGACGCTTTGCCTGCTTGATGGTTCGTTCGCTGTTCAGTGTTGTCATTTAACTGAGTTGTTCCACTTTAGTGATTTAAATTATTGGCAATATCAGGGGCTTCTCTTCTTTACCATTAAGTAGTGTTACCTCGGTAACAGGTAACTTTCAGCTTCATCTGAGAAGGCCACTGTTCACTGTCTTGTGCATCTGAAAGTCTACTAGTATCGGGGTCCTATTCCGTCGCTGTTCATGGTGCTGCAATCTTTATCACCGCTATTAGCTAGCTCGTTTACGTTAGCACCACCGTTGAATACTTTACTCTTGTGAAAAATGAATCACACCAGCAGACACTGCAATTCAAATCAAACGTTTATTTATACAGCACATTTCAGACACAGATGCCACGCAATGTATGTTACAGGAAAATGAATAAACACAATATATAGATTACAGCCATGATGGGAGTTTAAACAGTAAAGCAGAGAACAAGTAAAAACCGAAATAAATCTCTCTCTCTCTCTCTCTCTCTCTCTCTATATATATATATATATATATATATATATATATATATATATATATATATATATACTGAATGTACTGAATGTACTGTATATAACAGCCCTGTAGATTGAACAGCCCTGTAGATTGATCTGTCTGCTCAAATAGTCCCATCTACTAGTCCTAGGCTATAGTTAGATAGACCCCATATATATGCAGGGGACAAGGGAATCAGCAAGCTCACTTCAAGTTATATAAGTGCACACTATTAAGACACATCCCTAGTGTTTTGCCCCTGATCTCCGTCATGTAAAAGTACTACTGAATTACTGCACACAACCTATTCATGTGGTAGTGACTATTTAGAGATGTGTAGGGGTGCTGTAGTGAATGTGTAGTTTATGCAGTACTCAAGATACACAAGTAGAGCTTTGTAGTTTTCAGTAGGAAAATAGTAGTGTTTCCAGTAGTAATCAGGTAGAGATTTTTACTACTTGTTTGTTTTGTGAATAAGTAGTCAAAGCACTACATGCAGACTACACCGGTTTTTCAGTAGTGATCAGTAGAGTTTGGCAGCTCATGGCTGCACTTCCTGTGCTCGTGACCACAGAAGAAGACAAAATAAGAAGTAGTTGATTGTTGTTAGCTAGCTACTGTTTTGACAATCCCGAATGTAATCGTCTTCCATCCTTCGTCATCTTGTCTTTCATAACCCTTATGCTGGTACCATCTGTAAGTGTAACTTTCCTTTATGTTTTATGAATTATTTCATGTCATTGTTTAGCCGTATATATAACTTGTAACCACATCAAAAAGATTGTTAGCCAAAGTGGTCTTAGCCGTTAGCCGTTTTCATAGAGATGTATTGTGTTTAGCCTAGCTGTTTGCTAGCCCCATTGAAATGTTGCTATGTAGCAGTGGAGGCTGCTTAGTGGCTCATAATAATGGCTGGAAATTAGCGAATGGAATGGCATCAAACACATGGAACTCATGTGTTTTGATATATTTGATACCATTCCGCCTATTCCGCTCCAGCCATTACCACGAGCCCGTCCTCCCTAATTAAGGTTTCCACCAACCTCCTGTGCTATGTAGCCTCTGTTTTCATCATGCATGTAATAAGTGTGTGTGTTTGTATGCAAATGTACAGTATTTTCATATTAATATACTTAACCATTTTATTAACCTTTTTTTGACCTGTTGCCAAGGAGGCCCTCGACATAAGACTGGAGGCCATTGTTGGTAAGATTAATATTGTTTATATAATGTTTTTCAGTGTTGTCTTACAGTGGAATTCGGAAAGTATTCAGACCCCTTGACTTTTTCCACATTTTGTTACGCTACAGCCTTATTCTAAAATCAATTAAATATTTTTTTTTTCTCATCAATCTACACACAATACCCCATAATCGCAAACACAGTTTTTTAGAAATGTTTGCAAATTTATATTTTTTTAATATATATATATATATATATATATATATATATATATACCTTATTTACACAAATATTCAGTCCTTTTGCTATGAGACTCGAAACTGAGCTCAGGTGCATCCTGTTTCCATTGATTATCCTTGAGATGTTTGATTGGACTCCACCTGTGGTAAATTAAATTGATTGTACATGATTTGGAAAGGCACACGCTTGTCTTTATAAGGTCCCACAGTTGACAGTGCATGGCAGAGCAAAAACCAAGCCATGAGGTCTGTTCAAAAGAAAAATGCTATTGCAACCTCTTTGCAGTAAGGAATTCAGACCAAAAGCTCAAGAGAAGTTTCAAGTGTTTTAATACCAAGGATACAGTCAGCTGAGTGCATCCATTTAGAAAGGTCACAACACATCTTATACTCTTCCCTTGTAGGCGTCACCTCCCCGGCTATACATTTTATGACCCCAATGACTTTCCCTACTTTCCCCTGGGGAATGTCCATGGTCCTCTCTTTGTCTAGCTAGAAGTCAGAATCACAACCCTGTCCATCTTGATTCTGGACCTGACCCTTCTCTCTGATCCTAGGCAATTATCAGATTAGGTCAACCTTTTTAAAATTAGCATAAACACAGTTTTATGGCCTGAACTCCATTAATACTCACAGTAATCATTCACTAAACAGGATACAAACAAACTACAGTTGAAACTTGAAACATGTTACATATTAACAGAATCCATCAGGTCAAAGGAATTGTCCATAAAGCTCAGAGACAGGATTGTGTCGAGGCAACAGATCTGGGGAAGGGTACCAAAAAAATTCTGCAAGCATTGAAGGTCCCCAAGAACACGGTGGCCTCCTTCCTTCTTAAATGGAAGAAGTTTGGAACTACCAAGACTTTTCCTAGAGCTGGCCACCTGGCCAAACTGAGCAATCGGGGGAGAAGGGCCTTGGTCAGGGAGGTGACCAAGAACCCAATGGTCACTCTGACAGAACTCTTCTGTGGATATGGGAGAACCTTCCAGAAGGACAGCCATCTCTGCAGCACTCCACCAATCAGGCCTTTTATAGTGGAGTGGCTAGACAGAAGCCACTCCTCAGTAAAAGGCACATGACAGCCCGCTTGGAGTTTGCCAAAAGTCACCTAAAGGACTCTCAGACCATGAGAAACAAGATTCTCTGGTCTGATGAAACCAAGATTGAACTCTTTCAAAAAATGTATAAAAACCTGTTTTTGCTTTGTCGTTATGGGGGTAGTGTGTGTAGATTGATGAGTTTTAAAACAAATCCATTTTTAGAATAAGGCTGTAATGTAACAAAATGTGGAAAAAGTCAAGGGGTCTGAATACTTCCCGAATCCACTGTGTGTGGCCTCTGTTAGCAGATGATTGATAATGGGTTATAATTGGTTGTCTCTTGTGCTCGTCTTTATTTTCTGAAAGGTTACGGGTTGGAATCAGAAGATAGTTAAGTCAAAGCTGAATGAAGACAAGGCCTCAAATGGATAAAACATTTTTTTTTGTAATGAATGAATTTATTAAATGTAATGAATTAAATAAAAACAATTGAAATTCTTTTTGTGTACGTTTATTTCTTGTGTGATGAACATGTAGGGATTGAGTATGATGCAGCGGTAATGTGTAGGCATTGTGTAGTAATTCAATAGTAAAACATGAATTATGTGGGGAAATGTGTAGGTTTTAAGTAGTAGACACCCAACCGCTCAGTAGTTTACACTGTTGTCTTTAAGGGATTTAAAACAGGAATATATAGTAGTGATACGTCCTAATGTATCACTCATTTACCACTGTAATGACCAACGTTACATAAAACACTACTGGTTTCCTACACATCTCAATATCAATCCAGTAGTAAAAACCTGTTGATCTTGTGTAGTAATTATGTGAAGTAATTCAGTAGTACTTTTTCCATGATGGGGTTCTAATCTCTGACTCTGACCCTAGGTCCTGCAGGGATTGGCTGGATGGGGTTCTAATCTCTGACTCTGTGACCCTAGGTCCTGCAGGGATTGGCTGATGCAGATCGTGCCGGTGACGCGCGTGGACTTCACCTCCGTGTTGCCACGGTTCCTGTCTCTCTATGTGATGTCATTCCTGACCCCTCGTGACCTCTGCTCTGCCGCACAGGTCAGCTGGCATTGGAGGGTCCTGGCTGAACAGGTGAGCGGTGAAGGGTTAGAGGTTAGGGCTCGTTATCTCTCTCCATCGCTCCCTCTCTCTATTCCTCTTTCTCCCTTAAGTACTGTGTGTGAGGTTAACCGACCTCTTACCCCCTCTCTCTTCGTAGGACTGTCTTTGGTCGGTGAGGTGTGTGCGCCGGGGCTGGTTCCTGCCCTATAATCCAGGGGACAGAGAGTATGGTGGGTGGAAGAGCCACTATGTGTCCTGTGTGTCCACTCTGGACTGGCTGACACCCAGAGAGGCAGCACAAACGTACGGCACCCTCAACATGCCCTGCTCAGGAGAGAGGGAGGAGGAGGAGGAGAGACGCAGGGAGAGGAGGATCAGACAAACCATCAGGGAGAGAGTGGAGGAGCAGAAGAGTGAGTGAGTGGAGGAGAGGAGAGAGTGGAGGAGAGGAGAGAGTGGAGGAGAGAGTGAAGGAGAGTGAGGTGGAGGAGAGAGTGGAGGAGAGGAGAGAGTGGAGGAGAGGAGAGTGGAGGAGAGGAGGAGAGTAGAGGAGAGGAGGAGAGGATGAGAGTGGAGGAGAGGATGAGAGTGGAGGAGAGGAGGAGAGAGGAGGAGCGGAGAGGAGGAGAAGGGGGAGGAGAGGATCGGCTATGTGGTGCTGTATGGCCCAGCTGGTAGAGCATGAGGCCAGGATAGTGGCTTTGGATAGAAGTATCTCTATCGCTGTGTTGGATCAGATACAGAGTTGGGGTCAGAGGTGGATGATATCTCCTTTCTCTGTGTTCTCCACAGGAGCTTCGCTGAAGTCCAGACCAGCCTGGAAGAGCAACAGCAACAGACCAGGGCGAATAGAGGTCAGCCGTACCCAGGGAGAGAGGCGGGTGCCTGGGAGAACGAGGAGCATTCTGCCCTCTCCCTCCCGGTTGTCAGACAGGACGGGACGTCTCTGTTTATCCCCTGACGTCAGCCTTAACTTGACCCCCACTCTGACCCTGGAGAAGACCCAGCTCTCCAGCCATGTGAGGTCCCAGGCCATGGGGTGAGAGGCCTTGCCCAATCATAGATATAGACCTCACCTGTTCGGTTCATGGGACAGTGTATGTAACATGTGTGTGTGTTTGGTTCATGGCCAGTGTATGTAACATGTATGTTTGATACTGTATGGGTTCATGGCCAGTGTATATAACGTGTGTGTTTGATACTGTATGGGTTCATGGCCAGTGTATATAACGTGTGTGTTTGATACTGTATGGGTTCATGGCCAGTGTATATAA
>QNTS01007776.1:49263-60407 GCA_003317085.1 Hucho hucho
GGGAGTGTGATGTCATTACTGATACCCAAACTGGGAGTGTGATGTCATTACTGATACCCACACGGGGAGTGTGATGTCATTACTTATACCCACACTGGGAGTGTGATGTCATTACTGATACCCACACTGGGAGTGTGATCTTCTTCCCTCCTCTCCTCTCCTATCCTCTACTTTAATTTCCTTTATTTTCTTATCCTCTCTTCTCCCCTTCTCTCCTCTCTTCTCCTCTCCCCTCCCCTCCCCTTCTCTCCTCTCTTCTCCCCTCCTCTCCTCTCCTCTTTTCTCCCCCCCTCTCCTCTCTTCTCCCCTCCTGGCCTCTCCTTTCATCTCCCCTCCTCTCCTCTCCTCTCATTTCTGTTTTTTTCTGATAACATGATTTCATGGTAAATTCAATCCTCATGTGTGTTGGATGTTTGTCTCTGACATTTTCACGCTGTCTGCTCCAAGTGAACAGTGTTTGGTGGTGTGAGGCGATGGGAGAGACATTGGCAGGTGTGCTTGAAATGCATGTGTGTATGTGTGTGTGGTGGATTATGTGTGTCTGAATGGCATAAATTATTCTCAAGTGAAGTGCATATGGTTCTCAAATGTAGAGTAACATTTGGGAATTTGGCACTATCAGATTTTAACACACTTCAGAGAGAGAGAGAGAAATGTGATTTAGAGAGAGAGAGAGAGAGAGAGAGAGAGAGAGAGAGAGAGAGAGGGCAAAAGAGGAAGGTCTTCACTGAGAAGACCTTTAAAGTGACAGAACGACACACAGACAGAGAGAATAACAGACAGAATGACATTCACGGAACACAACAGCTGACATTCCATTCTGACTGTGAATGTTGTTTGTCCAACTGGCAGGTGGATATAATCTAGTCACTGGTTTCAGTTTGTCAGCCAGGAGAGAATCAGACAGTCAGTTATCATAAGTTGGTCCATGTGTTTTCCCTGTTAGGCTGTTGAATGCAGAGGAGACACAGTGAAATAGTCAGCTCTATACTAGGACGACCACACAGTGCTGACAACTCTGTTTTCTCCTTGTTAGTTAGTTGATTAATACAGTTTCCTTTGATTAGAGAGGAAGGATGCAGTCCGGGGGTGGAATTTTATCCACTGTGAATTAGTGACAGAAAGCTAAAAGGTAATTTGCCACACACACACAAACACACACACACCCTCACACACACACACACACTTTCACACACTCTCACACACACACTTTCACACACTCTCTCACACACTCTCTCTCACACACACACACACACACACACACACACACACACACACACAAATACAGACACAAATACACAGATGCAGCAGGCTAAAATAACTCTAAGGCTCTGATAAATGAGAAAGAAAAACCTTCAGAGAAGTAAAAACTAAGAATAATAAAATAATCCTGTTGTTTCTCCTCTATGTCTGGACCACTGTAGGAGACACTGTTGGGATTTGAGTTTCTCTCTGCAACACTAGATTAACATGGGAAATGAGAGAAGGAGGAAATGAGAAAGGTATGGAATAGTAATGAGCGTTTATCGGACACACACACACACACACACACACACACATACACACACACACATACACACACACAGACACACACACATACACACACACACACACACACAAACAACCACACACACACACACACACAGTCAGAGAGTCACCCAGTGTAGCATGGTCTGACAGATGGAATTACACACCCTTATAACCCTGTCTCCACACACTCACTCGGACCGTAACACAGCAAGCCTCCAGAGCAGAAGCGACAGTCGACTTTCTAGGTCTCAGACAAGGTTATACATTTCCAATAGAAGTCCCAGCTTTCAGACAGGAGAGACTGTGGATATGACGGTATCATCTGACTAACTTCCATAATGCATTAAATAATAATGGAATTCATTTAGAATGGTTATGTCTCAAATTGCTCCCTATTCTTTGTAATTCTTTGTCATTTGAGACCTGGATATGTTTTTTTAGTGTTTCACATATCAAAGTGATTTGAATGTCTCTGCTTCAAGGATACTTGATTGAATCATAAAAATGAGAGATGATTGTTGGAACAGTCACTGCAGATTCCTCCCTCTACCATCTCCCCCTCTCTCTATCCCTCCCTCTCTTCTCCCTGTCTCCTGCTAAAACAGTAGTTCCGTCCCAAACTGTCAGATACGCACACACACACAGTCACTCACTCACACATACAGTTCCCAGACACGTAAACAGGCGAGCACGTACACAAACACTGCCAAAGCTACTCTCAGAGGATAAGATAGAGATAATTAAAAAAGTTTATTCCGAGAGTTAGAAAAAGGAGATAAGACATAAGTTATGAACGTACAGACCAGGACACTTACTGACAAATAGAGAGAGACAGAGAGAGAGAGAGAGAGAGAGAGAGAGAGAAAAAAAGGGGGAAAGAAAGAGAGAGAGAGATAGACAGGGATAGAGAGAGAGAGGGGGGAGGGAGAGAGAAATATATATATAGAGAGAGAGAGAAAGAGGAGGGAGAGAGAGAAAGAGATTAATAGAGAGAGAGGGGTAGAGAGAGAGGGGGGAGGGAGAGAGAGAGAGAGAGAGAGGGGAGAGAGAAAGAGAGAGAGACAGGGAGAGAGAGCGAGAGAAAGAGGGAAAGAGAGAGAGGGAGAGACAGCTAAGTCTTACTGTATCTCGCCAATCTAGCTCCTCTGTCCATGGGCCTCTAATACCCATTATGCAAATATACACTCTCTTTGGTCTAGATACTGTGTGTCTCTTTCTCTATTTAATCATATTATGGACTGCGATCAATCTGAGCACTATTGTCTGTCAGCCAGTTAGTTTACATTCAGGACTAAAGCAACAATACCATGAAATACGTAAAGCAACATTACTCTGATAGATGTAAACCAACAATACCATGAAATACGTAAAGCAACATTACTCTGATAGATGTAAACCAACAATACCATGAAATACGTAAAGCAACATTACTCTGATAGATGTAAAGCAACAATACCATGAAATATGTAAAGCAACATTACTCTGATATATGTAAACCAACAATACCATGAAATACGTAAAGCAACATTACTCTGATAGATGTAAAGCAACAATACCATGAAATACGTAAAGCAACATTACTCTGATAGATGTAAAGCAACAATACCATGAAATACGTAAAGCAACATTACTCTGATAGATGTAAAGCAACAATACCATGAAATACGTAAAGCAACATTACTCTGATTGTAACGTCCAGCCCTGGTTTAGCAGGCTTTAGGTTGAGTTTTGGGTATTAGGTTTTTTTTGTTCTAGGTGTCATATTTCTATGTTGGGGTTACGGTTCCAAATTAGAGGCAGCTGATTGTCGTTACCTCTAATTGGGAACCATATATATGTTTGTGCTTTTCACTAGGGTTTTGTGGGTTATTGTTTGTACTGATGATTTGATTATGTTCACAGTAGTTACGATCTTCATTCGTTTATGATTTTCCCAGTTTCGTTTAATAAAGTGAGCCCAGTACGGCCGGTTCCTGCTCCCCGCACCAGAGTCCCAGTGCGCATCGTGAGCCCAGCCCGGCCGGTTCCTGCTCCCCGCACCAGAGTCCCAGTGCGCGTATCGTGAGCCCAGCACGGCCGGTTCCTGCTCCCCGCACCAGAGTCCCAGTGCGCATCGTGAGCCCAGCACGGCCTGTTCCTGCTCCCCGCACTAGAGTCCCAGTGCGCAGCGTGAGCCCAGTACGGCCTGTTCCTGCTCCCCGCACCAGAGTCCCAGTGAGCATCGTGAGCCCAGCACAGCCGGTTCCTGCTCCCCGCACCAGAGTTCCAGTGCGCATTGTGAACCCAGTACGGCCGGTTCCTGCTCCCCGCACCAGAATCCCAGTGCGCATCGTGAGCCCAGCACGGCCTGTTCCTGCTCCCCGCACCAGAGTCCCAGTGCGCATCGCGATTCCAACACAGCCTGTTCCTGCTTCACTCACCAGAACCCCTGTGTGCATCGCGAGTTCAGCACTGCCTGTTCCTGCTTCACTCACCAGAACCCGTGTGCATCGCGAGCTCAGCACAGTCTGGTCTTTGTACCAGGATTCTAGGGTGTTGTACCAGCATGGTACGAACTGTTCCGGCTTCCAGCCCCGGGCCTCCGGTGCGTGATCCAGGGCCAGCACGGCCGGCACCGGAGCCACCACCTAAGACTAAAAGGACCACCCGAGTACCCCCACCATGGACCTTTTGGCGCGGTCGGAGTCCGCGCCTTTGGGGGGGGTAATGTAACGTCCAGGCCTGGTTTAGCAGGCTGGTCTTTAGGTTGAGTTTTGGGAAATAAGTATTTTTTGTTCTAGGTGTCATATTTCTATGTTGGCGTTATGGTTCCCAATTAGAGGCAGCTGATTGTCGTTACCTCTAATTGGGAACCATATATATATTTGTGCTTTTCACTAGGATTTTGTGGGTTATTGTTTGTACTGATGATTTGAGAGCATTATGTTCACAGTAGTTACGATCTTCATTCGTTTATTTTCCAAGTTTCGTTTAATAAAATATGTATACCGGAAGCATCGCTGCGTCTTGGTCCGTCACTAAAGGAGATCGTGACACTGATAGATGTAAAGCAACAATACCATGAAATACGTAAAGCAACATTACTCTGATATATGTAAAGCAAAAATATCATGAAAGACGTAAAGCAACAATACTCTGACGGATGTAAAGCAACAACACAGATGTAAAGCAACAATACTCTGACAGATGTAAATCAACACTCTGATAGACGTAAAGCAACATTACTCTGATAGACGTAAAGCAATAATACTCTGACGGATGTAAAGCAACAACACAGAGATGTAAAGCAACACTCTGATAGACGTAAAGTAACAATACTCGGATAGATGTAGATCAACATTACTCTGATAGATGTATAGCAACAATACTCTGATAGACGTAAAGCAATAATACTCTGAGATGTAAAGCATCAATACTCTGACGGATGTAAAGCAACAACACAGAGATGTAAAGCAACAATACTCTGGCAGATGTAAAGCAACAATACTCAGAGATTTAAAGCATCAATACTCAGAGACGTAAAGCATCAATACTCTGACAGATGTAAAGCAACAACACTGAGAGATATAAAGTAACAACACTCAGATGTAAAGCATCAATACTCCGACAGATGTAAAGCATCAATACTCCGACAGATGTAAAGCATCAATACTCTGACAGATGTAAAGCAACAATACGCTGACAGATGTAAAGCAACAATACTCAGAGATGTAAAGCATCAATACTCTGAGAGACGTAAAGCATCAACAATACAATGCCTAAATAGATTCTCTGTTATAGAGAATGTGTTTTGCATAAAACATTACAGCACCAATACATCATTGACAGTGTGTGTGCATGCTTGTGTGTGTGTGCATGCATATAGTATCTCCCCTGTGGATCTCCAAGAGTTAAGCAGTTGGCTGGTTGTGAAGGACAATCTGAGAGAACATCTGGAACACCATGACTCACACAACTTCCCTCTGTCCCCCCCCTCCCCCCTCTCTCACTCTCTCTCCATCTGTCTCCCCTCTCCTATAAACACCAGATCAGATGTGAATATGAATGGGATGTTTCTCAGCCTCAGTCAGCACAAACACACTGAGACACACTGAAACAAGCTTTTATCTCATGGACATAGACACTATCCACTCATAAATACCCCATATATAGAGCCGTGTACAGACCCTTCGGACGGGGCCACAGTGTCTCCTGACCCCTCCTGTCTCAACTGATTTAATGAGCCATTCACAGTTTCACTGTACCGGCTGCCTAGTCGACACAGCAGCTGGGATTGGATATGGATGGACTTTGATGTTCTGAATGTTATAACTTCACACTTACGATGGAGGATGTTTAACTAAACTCGCTCCTTTTTTTCCCCAAAAAACCTTGACACGAGTAAAGTGTTGAAGTCTGAAGTTTACATACACTTAGGTTGTAGTCATTATGTCACGATCGCTTGAAGGATTGGACCAAAGTGCAGCGTGGGTGTAGTTCCACATAATTTATTTCAAAATGGAACGAACAAAAACAATAAACAGACCGTAACGTCAGAATAGCACAAACACATGCACTAATCAAAAACAATAACCCACAAAGGCAGGTGGGGAAGGGAACAAACTAAATAGGATTCCCAATTAGAGGCAATGACTAACAGCTGCCTCTAATTGGGAACCAACACAAAACCCAACATAGAAAACACAAACATAGAACAAAACCCCCCCTGGTCACGTCCTGGCCCAAAACCCCATAGATAACCCAGAGGGCCCTCTATGGCCAGGACGTGACACATTAAAACTTTTTCAACCACTTTTTCAACAAACTATAGTTTTGACAAGTCGGTTAGGACATCTATTTTGTGCATGACACAAGTAATTCTTCCAACAATTGTTTACAGACAGATTATTTCACTTATAATTCACTGTATCACAATTCCAGTGGGTCAGAAGTTTACATACACTAAGTTGACTGTGCCTTTAAACAGTTTGGAAACTTTGAGAAAATCATGTCATGGCAATAGAAGCTTCTGATAATTTACATATTTTGAGTCAATTGGAGGTGTACCTGCGGATGTATTTCAATGCCTTACATTCAAACTCAGTGCCTCTTTGCTTGACATCATGGGAAATCAAAAGAAATCAGCCAAGACCTCAGAAAAAAATTTGGTTCATCCTTGGGAGCAATTTCCAAATGCCTGCAGGTACCACGTTCATCTGTACAAACAATAGTAAGCAAGTATAAACACCATGGGACCACGCAGCCGTCATACCGCTCAGGAAGGAGACGCGTTCTGTCTCCTAGAGATTAACGTACTTTGGTGCGAAAAGTGCAAATCAAGGCCCTTGTGAAGATGTTGGAGGTAACAGGTACAAAAGTATCTATATCCACAGTAAAACGAGTCCTATATCAACATAACCTGAAAGGCTGCTCAGCAAGGAAGAGGCCACTGCTCCAAAATCGCCATAAAAAAAGCCAGACTACGGTTTGCAACTGCACATGGGGACAAAGATGGTACTTTTTGGAGAAATGTCCTCTGGTATGATGAAACAAAAATAGAACTGTTTGGCCATAATTACCATCGTTACGTTTGGAGGAAAAAGGGGGAGGCTTGCAAGCCGAAGAACACAATCCCAACCGTGAAGCACAGGGGTGGCAGCGTCATGTTGCGGGGGTGCTTTGCTGCAGGAGTGACTGGTGCACTTCACAAAATAGATGGCATCACGAGGAAAGAAAATTATGTGGATATATTGAAGCAACATCTCAAGATATCAGTCAGGAAGTTAAAGCTTGGTCGCAAGTTGGTATTCCAAATGGACAATGACCCCAAGCATACTTCCAACGTAGTAGCAAAATAGCTTACGGACAACAAAGTCAAGGTATTGGAGTGGCCATCACAAAGCCCTGACCTTAATCCTATAGAAAATTTGTGGGCAGAACTGAAAAAGCGTGTGCGAGCAAGGAGGCCTACAAACCTGACTCAGTTACACCAGCTCTGTCAGGAGAAATGGGTCAAAATTCACCCAATTTATTGTGGGAAGCTTGTGGAAGGCTACCCAAAACGTTTGATCCAAGTTAAACAATTTAAAGGCAATGCTACCAAATACTAATTCAGTGTATGTAAACTTCTGACCCACTGGGAATGTGATGAAAGAAATAAAAGCTGAAATTAATCATTCTATCTACTATTATTCTGACATTTCACATTCTTAAAATAAAGTGGTGATCCTAACTGACCTAAGACAGGGAATTTGTACTGGGATTAAATGTCAGGAATTGTGAAAAACTGAGTTTAAATGTATTTGGCTAAGGTGTATGTAAACTTCCGACTTCAACTGTATTAGTACATGGTGGTTATCTAGTGTAGACTACCTGTGTTGCTGCTGCTGCCCTGGCACACATGTGAAACTCCCGACTGAGGAAGGGATGGAGTTGGGTCCGGAGGGTCATTGATGCAGCCTCTCCTCTCTACATCTTTCTGCTTCTCTCTGATGCGCATCAGCCAATCAGACCGAATACTGATGATGATGTAACTCAAGTATTATAATCAAATGTTATGGTGTTGTGGCATTACTGTTGATATTTAAACTAGGTCACGAGCAACACACTCGACCAGCGACAGCATCTCAAGCCATGCATGTTTGGATACCGAGTGTGTCAATCACCGTACCGGGCAGACAGGGAAACAGGCGCAACCCCGGAGTGCTCGAGCTCCGCAAAGCGCAGAACAACAGGCGCAACCAATGGAAGGGGTGGGGGGTCGTGAACTTGACGACGTCACAACGACTTGCGGGCAGTGGAATTAGAACAACAACTACAAATATATATACAGTGGGGCAAAAAAGTATTTAGTCAGCCACCAATTGTGCAAGTTCTCCAACTTAAAAAGACGAGAGAGGCCTGTAATTTTCATCATAGGTACACTTCAACTATGACAGACGAAATGAGAAAAAGAAATGCAGAAAATCACATTGTAGGATTTTTTATTTATTTATTTGCAAATTATGGTGGAAAATAAGTATTTGGTCAATAACAAAAGTTTATCTCAATACTTTGTTATATAGCCTTTGTTAGCAATGACAGAGGTCAAACGTTTTCTGTAAGTCTTCACAAGGTTTTCACACACTGTTGCTGGTAATTTGGCCCATTCCTCCATGCAGATCTCCTCTAGAGCAGTGATGTTTTGGAGCTGTCGCTGGGCAACACGGACTTTCAACTCCCTCCAAAGATTTTCTATGGGGTTGAGATCTGGAGACTGGCTAGGCCACTCCAGGACCTTGAAATGCTTCTTACGAAGCCACTTCTTCGTTGCCCGGGCGGTGTGTTTGGGATCATTGTCATGCTGAAAGACCCAGCCACGTTTCATCTTCAATGCCCTTGCTGATGGAAGGAGGTTTTCACTCAAAATCTCACGATACATGGCCCCATTCATTCTTTCCTTTACACGGATCAGTCGTCCTGGTCCCTTTGCAGAAAAACAGCCCCAAAGCATGATGTTTTCACCCCCATGCTTCACAGTAGGTATGGTGTTCTTTGGATGCAACTCAGCATTCTTTGTCCTCCAAACACGACGAGTTGAGTTTTTACCAAAAAGTTCTATTTTGGTTTCATCTGACCATATGACATTCTCCCAATCCTCATCTGGATCATCCAAATGCTCTCTAGCAAACTTCAGACGGGCCTGAACATGTACTGGCTTAAGCAGGGGGACACGTCTGGCACTGCAGGATTTGAGTCCCTGGCGGCGTAGTGTGTTACTGATGGTAGGCTTTGTTACTTTGGTCCCAGCTCTCTGCAGGTCATTCACTAGGTCCCCCCGTGTGGTTCTGGGATTTTTGCTCACCGTTCTTGTGATCATTTTGACCCCACGGGGTGAGATCTTGCGTGGAGCCCCAGATCGAGGAAGATTATCAGTGGTCTTGTATGTCTTCCATTTCCTAATAATTGCTCCCACAGTTGATTTCTTCAAACCAAGCTGCTTACCTATTGCAGATTCAGTCTTCCCAACCTGGTGCAGGTCTACAATTTTGTTTCTGGTGTCCTTTGACAGCTCTTTGGTCTTGGCCATAGTGGAGTTTGGAGTGTGACTGTTTGAGGTTGTGGACAGGTGTCTTTTATACTGATAACAAGTTCAAACAGGTGCCATTAATACAGGTAACGAGTGGAGGACAGAGGAGCCTCTTAAAGAAGAAGTTACAGGTCTGTGAGAGCCAGAAATCTTGCTTGTTTGTATGTGACCAAATACTTATTTTCCACCATAATTTGCAAATAAATTCATAAAAAATCCTACAATGTGATTTTCTGGATTTTTTTTCCTCATTTTGTCTGTCATAGTTGAAGTGTACCTATGATGAAAATTACAGGCCTCTCTCATCTTTTTAAGTGAGAGAACTTGCACAATTGGTGGCTGACTAAATACTTTTTTGCCCCACTGTATATACACNAGCAGGGGGACACGTCTGGCACTGCAGGATTTGAGTCCCTGGCGGCGTAGTGTGTTACTGATGGTAGGCTTTGTTACTTTGGTCCCAGCTCTCTGCAGGTCATTCACTAGGTCCCCCCGTGTGGTTCTGGGATTTTTGCTCACCGTTCTTGTGATCATTTTGACCCCACGGGGTGAGATCTTGCGTGGAGCCCCAGATCGAGGAAGATTATCAGTGGTCTTGTATGTCTTCCATTTCCTAATAATTGCTCCCACAGTTGATTTCTTCAAACCAAGCTGCTTACCTATTGCAGATTCAGTCTTCCCAACCTGGTGCAGGTCTACAATTTTGTTTCTGGTGTCCTTTGACAGCTCTTTGGTCTTGGCCATAGTGGAGTTTGGAGTGTGACTGTTTGAGGTTGTGGACAGGTGTCTTTTATACTGATAACAAGTTCAAACAGGTGCCATTAATACAGGTAACGAGTGGAGGACAGAGGAGCCTCTTAAAGAAGAAGTTACAGGTCTGTGAGAGCCAGAAATCTTGCTTGTTTGTATGTGACCAAATACTTATTTTCCACCATAATTTGCAAATAAATTCATAAAAAATCCTACAATGTGATTTTCTGGATTTTTTTTCCTCATTTTGTCTGTCATAGTTGAAGTGTACCTATGATGAAAATTACAGGCCTCTCTCATCTTTTTAAGTGAGAGGACTTGCACAATTGGTGGCTGACTAAATACTTTTTTGCCCCACTGTATACCACCACCCAAAAGGGCACAAGCCGAGTGGGAGGGCAAAGGGGCATGTGCCCGGACAAAGGTAGACTCCTATCTGCGCACGTGACGGTCCATATAGTCTACAGCAGTATACAAACCATATGTACGCTACAAGAGCTCCCCCATCCCTTAATGCAGCACTCTAACTGATGAATAATTGTTGTTTATGTTGTTATTGTTGTTGTATAGGTCTCTTATTTCTCCTTCCTACACCATTCATTCCTATATGTATATGTATTTAGATAGCACTATCACATTGTTTATTAAGATAGGTCTATGACATTGTTTATTAAGATAGGTCTATGACATTGTTTATTAAGATAGGTCTATGACATTGTTTATTAAGATAGGTCTATGACATTGTTTATTAAGATAGGTCTATGACATTGTTTATTAAGATAGGTCTATGACATTGTTTATTAAGATAGGTCTATGA
>QNTS01007776.1:66700-78962 GCA_003317085.1 Hucho hucho
AATCACTCCATCTGTAAAGATACAGAACTAATCAATCCATCTGCAAAGATATGGAACTAATCACTCCATCTGTAAAGGTATGACACTAATCACTCCGTCTGTAAAGATATGAAACTAATCACTCCATCTGTAAAGATATGGAACTAATCACTCCGTCTGTAAAGATATGGAACTAATCCCTCCATCTGTAAAGATACAGAACTAATCACTCCATCTGTAAAGGTATGACACTAATCACTCCGTCTGCAAAGATATGAAACTAATCACTCCATCTGTAAAGATATGAAACTAATAACTCCATCTGTAAAGATATGAAACTAATCACTCCGTCTGTAAAGATATGAAACGAATCACTCCGTCTGTAAAGATATGAAACGAATCACTCCATCTGTAAAGATATCAAACTAATCACACTGTCTGTAAAGATATGGAACTAATCACTCCATCTGTAAAGATATCAAACTAATCACTACGTCTGTAAAGATACAGAACTAATCACTCCGTCTGTAAAGATATGGAACTAATCACTCCATCTGTAAAGGTATGACACTAATCACTCCATCTGTAAAGATATTAAACTAATCACTCCATCTGTAAAGATACGGAACTAATCACTCTGTCTGTAAAGATATGAAACTAATCACTCCATCTGCAAAGATACGGAACTAATCACTCCATCTGTAAAGATATGGAACTAATCACTCCATCTGTAAAGATACGGAACTAATCCCTTGCCTGTAAAGATATGAAACAAATCACTCCTTCTGTAAAGATATGGAACTAATCACACCGTCTGTAAAGATATGAAACGAATCACTCCGTCTGTAAAGATATGGAACATCACTCCATCTGTAAAGATATGAAACTAATCACTCCATCTGTAAAGATATGGAACTAATCACACCGTCTGTAAAGATATCAAACTAATCACTACGTCTGTAAAGATATCAAACTAATCACACCGTTTGTAAAGATATGAAACTAATCACACCGTCTGTAAAGATATCAAACTAATCACTACGTCTGTAAAGATATGAAACTAATCACACCGTCTGTAAAGATATGAAACTAATCACTCTTAGTGGTTCTAGATCCTCCAGTAAAATGTTCCTATACCTTAGCTCTGAATGGTTCTAGGTCCTCCAGTAAAAGGTTCCTATACCTTAGCTCTGAATGGTTCTAGGTCCCATCTTAGCTTTGAGTGGTTCTATGTCCTACCTTAGCTCTGAGTGGTTCTAGGTCTTACCTCTGAGTGAGTCTAGGTCCTACCTTAATTCTGAGTGGTTCTAGGTCCTCCAGTAGTGATATAAAAGGTATTTCCAAGAAGGAGGACAGGAAGTCGATGTGGATGAGCTCCTCTGGTGAACGAGGGAAGGCCAGGACACCTGTCACCCCTCGCACAACCAGCTCCTGACACACACACCTGGACAGGGAGACAGGGTCGCCTCCAGACGGGGACCGAGACACCACCTCCATACAGGGAAGGGAGAGTGTCTGACATTACACCCTATTCCCTACAAGCACCCTATCCCATACAAGTGTAGGGAATAGGGTGTCATTTCAGACACAATCTAACTGACTGAATGGCTAGTTGGCAAATTAATTAATTAATTATGGATGGATGATCCACATGAGAGAATGTTCATGAATGAACTAATAAATGAATGAATTAACCTGTTACCTCCAGGGTGAGGTTGTAGGGCAGAAGAGGCGGGTTGCCTTCTCCAGCCCGGTGCTTCAGGCTGGTCAAGGCTCTGTTCAGAGCGTTCTGTACCCTGGCTGGTTGTCCGGTGGGAAGCAGAGCACCGAGACGAACCGTGTGTCCGATCCGAGCCAGGATGTGACATGGCTGTGGGTGGGAGAGGCACGGGTCGGGATGGAAGACGAAGCCATGAAGGAAGACCAACAGCGGGAGAAATCTCCCGGTGAAAAAAGGAGATGGGCGAATTCTCCTGGGTATAAAGTAGTTGCACATCCATCGACCAAGTAGATACAAATAATCCATTGTGTTGCTTCGAAAGAAAAGCGAGGAGAGAAGAGGAGAGGAGAGAATATAAAAGAAGAGAAAAGGAGAGAAGAGGAGAGAAGATGAGAAAGCATCGCTCGTTTTCTTTTTCTCACTCGTGGCTCGTGCCTTCTTGTCTTGGAGTTGTTTTGTTTATAATACTGAAGTCCACCTGATGTTGTTGTTTTCTCTCTTTAAGTTGAAACAAAGAAAGAAAAGACACGCTGTAAATATTATATAATAAAGGAGGAGAGGATAAACGTCCGCACGTCAGAAAAACTGAATTTTCTCTCTCTTTCCCCGTCTTTTTTTTTCGTTTCCCCCTCTTTCCTTGGACTTGTTATTTTCCTGCATTACGCTAGTCTTGCAATCCGGTTGCTGCCTCTCTGTTTCTTTTTCTAAGTTAGGCTACTCATAAATAAATAATAAGGAAGGCAGAGGAACGCTTGATATCGACGGAGGACGAGAGGAGAGAGAGGGGAACGCGTGCAACTGAGAACAGTCGCCCGGCTCTGTCAGTCTGTGACGCGCGCGGGTTGAAGACAGACCAGCTGCCCGCGCGCAAGCGCGTGAGTGTTTGTGTGGCAGTACAACCACATGAGATTTCTATCAGCGCTGTTATCTTCCCATTCGAAATGACAACTCTACTTTTTGCTCCGGTATTTGATGTTCTCTACGTTTCTTGATGTCGATAGTAGCCAGCTGTTTTAGCCTGCAGCTTGCCGTCAAGCCCATTCAGTGCATTTTAGCCAATGAACCATTCAGTTCAGCATTCAATTTAATCCCCTTCACATTTTCACCCTCCTAATTCAGATTCTAAATCCACACAAAGTCTTTGATGTTTCCTTCGGAGAATAGTCTACTGACTGATAAGGATTGTCCCCAATTCACTCCGTTTTTTTTTCATTGGGCAAGTAGGGAGGGATAACAGAAAGGAGAGAGCGAAAGAGAGAAGGAGGGAGGGATGGAGGAAGGGATAGAGGGAGGGAAAGAGGGAAGGAGGGAGGGATGGAGGCAGGGAGGAAGGGAACAGAGAAAAAGTCATTTCCAGATGATAACAGATGGACACAGTCGTGTTCTATCTGGTGGGTGCTGTCCAAGGTGCTGAAATCCCCTGTAGCATCCACAGTTTCAAATCAAATCAAATTGTATTTGTCACATGCATCGAATACAACAGGTGTAGACCTTACAGTGAAATTCTTACTTACAAGCCCTTAATCAACAATGCAGTTTTAAGAAAAATGCAAAAAAAGAGAAAAGAAATAAAAGTAACAAATAATTAAAGAGCAGCAGTCAAATAACAACAGCGAGGCTATATACAGGGGGTACCGGTACAGAGTCAATGTGCGGGGGCACCGGTTAGTCGAGGTAGTTGAGGTAATATATACATGTAGGTAGAGTTATTAAAGTGACTTATGCATAGATAATAACAGAGACTAGCAGCAGCGTAAAAGAGGTGTGCGGGGGGAGCCATTTGATTAGATGTTCAGTAGTCTTATGGCTTGGGGATATAAGCTGTTTAGAAGCCTCTGGGACCTAGACTTGGCGCTCCAGTACCACTTGCGGTAGCAGAGGTAGCAGAGGGAACAGTCTATGACTATGGTGTCTGGAGTCTTTAACAATTTTTAGGGCCTTCCTCTGACACGCCTGGTATAGAGGTCCTGGATGGCAGGAAGCTTGGCCCCAGTGATGTACTGGGCCGTACGCACTACCCTCTGTAGTGCCTTGCGGTCGGAGGCCGAGCAGTTGCCATACCAGGCAGTGATGCAACCAGTCAGGATGCTCTCGATGGTGCAGCTGTAGAACCTTTTGAGCATCTCAGGACCAACGCCAAATCTTTTCAGTCTCCTGAGGGGGAATAGGTTTTGTCGTGCCCGCTTCACGACTGTCATGGTGTGCTTGGACCATGTAAGTTTGTTGGTGATGTGGACACCAAGGAACTAGAAGCTCTCAATCCGCTGCACTACAGCTCAACACACCCCAGATCAAAATAAATGGCTGACCTAGCAGGGTGTGAAATGTCTGATCCAGTAGATCCAGTGATGTGTGTGTGTGTGTTTGTGTGTGTGTGTGCATGTGTGTGTGTGTGCATGCATGTGTGCATGTGTGCATGGGTGTGCAGCATTTGCGTGTGCTGTTGTGAAGTCTGAACACATCCATCACCTTACTTCTGGATCTGTTGTCACCTGGGACAAAAGCCGAGGTTTGCCGTTAACAACCCACCCCACTATAAATCTATCTGTACTTACACAATCTACTGCATGTGTTCCTGTTCTCTGCTGCCAGCAACCCTGTCCTCTGTTGATTAACATGTCTGATGTAGGGATTCATGGAAAGAATAGGGATTAAACATCAATCAAAAAGGCAATTCATATAGAAATGTATCTAAGCAGGATTAACACACACACACACACACACACACACACACACACACACACACACACACACACACACACACACACACACACACACACACACACACACACACACCCTTACACCTCCAGTCTCTGTCTCTCTATGTACTTGTGTTTGTGTTTGTGTGTGTGTGTGTGTGTGTGTGTGAATGTCAGTGATCTGTGTGTTAGCATTCCTGTCACAGTGCTAAAGCTGCTAATATCACCTCTTATCACACAACTAGTTAAAGAGCAGGAAGAGGGGGAGAGGCAGGGAGGATGAGGGAGAGGCAGGGAGAGAGAGAGAGGGAGAGGAAGGTGGAATAGAGGGGATAGAACCCTATGGCCTCAGGTCAGAAGTAGTGAACAGGGTACCACTACATAGGGAACAGGGTACCATTTGGGATGCAGCTGAGGTGATTCATGGTATGTGGATATAGTTTATGATAGAGGCTGCAGAGGTGTAGACTAGAGGTGCTGTATAGAGGACTGAGTGTCTAGAAACCTAATGAATAGCAGAGTTCATCTCCCCTGTGTTGGAACACCTCATCCTCTCTCTGTTTACACACTGTCCAATAGAGACACTGATCTGACTGCAACACTACTCTAATCTCTCTCTCTCTCTCTCTCTCTCTCTCTCTCTCTCTCTCTCTCTCTCTCTCTCTCTCTCTCTCTCTCTCTCTCTCTCTCTCTCTCTCTCTCGCTCTCTCTCTCTCGCTCTCTCTCTGTTCCCTGCCAAAGATTCTGTTTTGCAATCCCTTGTTCAGAGAGCACACACACACACACACACGCTCTCTCTCTCTCTCTCCAATCATTCCACAACAACAAACATTCCCATTTCATTCTGACTACAGTGTCATTGTCTCAGAAGTCCTAGTGACAATGTGCAGGAAGCAGATTCACATTAAAATCCCACATGTCAAACCGTGGCGGTGGCTGTGTATACTGTACATGTATATAATGACCATTATGTGCCTTGACTACTATCAGTAGCTCTGCCAGATGCGGAAGGGCGATATCGGCGGATGCGGTTGGATTGAGACTCAGCACATGCAACAGAAAAACCGATATCTCTAGTTTAAACTGATGGATTTTGAAGGGTATTTATTTATTATGTTAATTAGATCGATGCACCGGTGTGTCAGTCAGATCTAAGGGGTTTAAACAACTTGAATTAACTGATGGGGCTGTTGGCTTCTAGCAGCGTTTTACAATTATTTATGAGAAAATACAGTTGAACATGTTCAGTCTCCATCTGGTACCTACAGAGCAGAACACTGGATCACATTGATCATGATGAAACGTGACACGCACACACAAGCATGCACTAACGCAAACACAGCCTCTATCATAAACTATATCCACTTACCACAACACACCTCAGCAGCATCCCAAATGGTACCCTGTTCCCTATGTAGTGCACTACTTCTGACCTGGGGCCATAGGGTTCTGGACAACAGTATTGCACTATGAAGGGAACAACAAGCTCTCATAGTCTGATGGCAGAATTAGACATTCATGTTTCTCAAACGTCAAATTTCTAAGTTGTTCAAAACATTAAAAAAGCATTAACTCTGAAATCTTAAGGTTAGGCATGATCTCCAAATGGTTAAGGTAAGGGTTAAGGTTTGGGATAGGCTTTAGATAAAAATATCAAAAACAACTTTCTATCGACATGCTACTGTTAAAACGAGAGGAAGATGCTTACGCCCTAGAAAACCCGCAACCTGCTTGAAGGTAACAGCGCTCACTGTTGCCCCTAGTGGCCAGTTTCCACATAATCTCCCGACGTCCTCAGACGGATGGACGTCGAATATTGACTTGTATCACGAGTGACCTGGCTGTACAGTGAGCTTACCCACTGGGCACACACTGGCTAAATCAAAGTTGTTTCCACATCATTTCATTTAAATTACGTTGAACCAATGTGAAATAGACGATGAATTGACGTCTGTGTCCAGCGGGTAGTTAGCTGTACGTATCCTAGAACCTGCACACGTTGATGCAAGCTCAACAGTTCAGCAGCTCACCATATGGTAATGATATGAGCCCTGTTACTGTAGTATGAAGGCTGATAAAATGAGTTATGGGGAAGCAGCCATTCATACACTATACTGTACAGCTGCACTATTACAGCTGACGTTAACCTGTGAACTGGACATGTTTCAAAGAAGCCAGCAGCCCGTTCAGGTGAATAGACATCTTGATCCTGAATCTCTATATGCTTCAGTTCCAGCCCTGGTGCTGGAGAGAAACTGTGTGATGATGCTGATGATGAAGACACATTGCAATGTTCACTCCCCCTCAATGTGGTCATTATAGACATGTAGACGTAGACAAACTCATCTAAACAGTACAATTTACATTGATCAAATTCTGACATTTTAGACAGCGCTGAAGACAACATGATGTTGTGGTCATTAGTTACATGTATACACAGCGTTCGGCATACACAGTTTGACAGGTGGGATTTTAATGTGAATCTGCATCCTCCATATTGTCATTAAGACTTCTGACACGATGACACTCCAGTCAGAATGAAATGGGAATGTTTGTTGTTGTGGAATGATTGGAGAGAGAATACGTGTGTGTGTTTGTGTGTGTGTTTGTGTGTGTTCTCTCTGTACAAGTGACATACAAAACAGAATCCTTCAGGGAACAGTAAACATATACAGAGATAGAGAGAGAGAGAGAGAGAGAGAGAGAGAGAAGAGAGAAAGATAGAGAGAGAGGGGGATGAGAGAGAGCGAGAGAGAGAGAGATAAATATTCCTCACCAAGAGATACATTATTCACAGAAATGACTACATTTATTCCAAATTTTAACTCATTAAATCCAGAGGAAAAACAAAAAATACTCATGGGCGAAGGAGCAATGGCTACTCTTGCAGCCAAATATGTATTTGCCTGCCATAGCCTGAGGGACACTGAATAGTAACATCCGCATAGTAAGCAGTAACTTACTTATAATTGCTGTTATTGATATTACTATTATTGTTACTACTATTATTATTGTTGTTTATCATTCCGTATAGTAGTGGTATGGGTGGTAATGGTAATGATGGCAGTTTAATGATGATGGTAGTAGTAGTGATGATGATGGTAGTTGTAGTACAGATGTAGATTACCGTTATTTAGTTATAAGTTAGTTATAGTTTAATTTTCCATATTTAGATTTTTTCAATTTATTACATTTCTACTACTGACTATTACCATTTTATTGTTATTATTTTTGTATTTAATTTTGTATTATCATTTACTACCATTTTATAGTATTTTTTGTTATTGTTTCTAATTTTATTACAATGTATACTGTATACATTGTTGCTTTGGCAATATTGACACAATGTTTTTCATGCCAATAAAGCAGCTTGAATTTGAATTTGAATTTGAGAGAGAGCGAGGGGGGGAAGAGAGAGAGAGGGGTGGGGAAGAGAGGGAGAGAGTGAGAGAGTGACAGTGAGAGAGAGAGAGAGAGAGAGAGAGAGAGAGAGAGAGAGAGAGAAGGGGGGAGAGAGGGAGAGAGAGAAAGAGAGAGGGAGGGGAGGATTAGACCCAAGTTCTCAATTGGTACAAAATATATAGAGGACAGCACACACTACAATATTACTTAGGTTTAAAAATAAGCTGAACTGGACACCTAAATGAGGCACGCAGGACATCCTACGCTGTTAAAAAACGAATTCAAATTGAAATACATACACTACCGGTCAAAGGTTTTAGAACACCTACTCATTCAAGGGTTTTTCTTAATTTTTACTATTTTATACATTGTAGAATAATAGTGAAGACATAAAAACTATGAAATAACACATATGGAATCATGTAGTAACCAAAAAAGTGTTCAACAAATCAAAATATATTTTACATTTGAGATTCTTCAAAGTAGCCACCCTTTGCCTTGATGACAGCTTTGCACACTCTTGCCATTCTCTCAACCAGTTTCATGAGGTAGTCACCTGGAATGCATTTCAATTAACTGGTGTGCCTTCTTAAAAGTAAATTTGTGGAATTTCTTTCCATCTTAATGCATTTGAGCCAATCAGTTGTGTTGTGACAAGGTAGGGGGGTATACAGAAGATAGCCCTATTTGGTAAAAGACCAAGTCCATATTATGGCAAGAACAGCTCAAATAAGCAAAGAGAAACGACAGTCCATCATTACTTTAAGACATGAAGGTCAGTCAATGCGGGAAATTTCAAGAAATACATTTTCCCTGACATTTCCCCAAAAGTATGTGTCACATTTTGAATGCTTAGCAGGACAAGAAAATAGTCTATTTCACACACTTAACATCCCTGGTTATTTTGCCTCTGGAAAATTTCAAGAACTTTGAAAGTTTCTTAAAGTGCAGTCGCAAAACCCATCAAGCGCTATGTTGAAACTGGCTCTCATGAGCACCGTCACAGGAAAGGACGACCCTGAGTGACCTCTGCTGCAGAGGATAAGTTCATTAGAGTTACAATCCTCAGAAATTGCAGCCCAAATAAATGCTTCAGAGAGTTCAAGTAACACACACATCTCAACATCAACTGTTCAGAGGAGACTGTGTGAATCAGGCCTTCATGGTCGAATTTCTGTAAATAAACCACTACTAAAGGACACCAATAAGAAGAATAGACTTGGTTGGACCCAGAAACATGAGCAATGGGCATTAGACCGGTGGAAATTTGTCCTTTGGTCTGGAGTCCAAATAGGAGATTTTTGGTTCCAACTGCTGTGTCTTTGTGAAACGCGATGTGGATGAATGGATGATCTCCGCATGTGTATTTCCCACTGTAAAGCATGGAGGAGGAGGTGTTATGGTATGGGAGTGCTTTGCTGGTCACACTGTCTGTGATTTATTTAGAATTCAAGGCACGCTTAACCAGCATGGCTACCACAGCATTCTGCAGCGATACGCCATCCCATCTGGTTTGGGCTTATCATTTGTTTTTCAACAGGACAATGACCCAACACACCTCCAGGCTGTGGAAGGGCTGTTTTACCAAGAAGGAGAGTGATGGAGTGCTGCATCAGATGACCTGGCCTCCACAATTCCCCGACCTCAACCAAATTGAGATGGTTTGGGATGAGTCGGAGTGCAGAGTGAAGGAAAAGCATCCAACAAGTGCTCAGCATATGTTGGAACCCCTTCAAGACTGTTGGAAAAACATTCCAGGTGAAGCTGGTTGAGAGAATGGCAAGAGTGTGCAAAGCTGTCATCAAGGTAAACGGTGGCTATTTGAAGAATCTCAAATAATCTCAAATATGTTTTGATATATTTGTTTAACACTTTTTTGGTTACTACAGGATTCCATATGTGTTATTTCATAGTTTTGATGTCTTCACTATTATTCTACAATGTAGAAAATCATAAAAATAAAGATAAACCCTTGAATGAGGAAGTGTTCTAAAACTTTTGACCGGTAGTGTATAAAAACGTGTCTAAAAGTAATTGAATGTGTCATTGAACCAATTGCCCTTTATGGCAGCGAGGTGTGGGGTCCACTTGCAAAACAAGATTTCACCCAACGGGACAAACACTCCATTGAAACCCTGAATGCAGAGTTCTGTAAGATTCTCCTACATGTCCAGAGGAAAACTACAAACAATGCATGCAGGGCAGAATTAGGCCAACATTCACTAATAATAAAAACAAAAAAAATAGCAATTACGTTTTGGAAACATCTAAAATACACGGACCCCCTCTCATATCATCACCAAGCCCTGCAATTCCAAGAGTTGTCACAGCCTGATCTGTTTCACCTGTCTTTGTGATTGTCTCCACCCCCTCCAGGTGTCGCCCATCTTCCCCATTATCCCCTGTGTATTTATACCTGTGTTCTCTGTTTGTCTGTTGCCAGTTTGTCTTGTTTGTCAATTCAACCAGCGTTTTGGCTCAGCGCTTGCTTTTCCCAGTCTCTATTTTTCTCGCCCTCCTGGTTTTGACCCTTGCCTGTCCTGACTCTGAGCCCGCCTGCCTGACCACTCTGCCTGACCCTGAACCCACCTGCCTGACCACTCTGCCTACCCTGAGCCTGCCTGCCGTCCCGTACCGATGCCCCACCTCTGGTTTACTGACCCCTGCCTGCCTTGACCTGTCTATTGCCTGCCCCTGTTGGATAATTAAACCATTGTTAATTCAATGTTGTCTGCATCTGAGTCTTACCTTCGTACCTGATAAGAGCGGAGCAAAGAAAATAGTCCCCTCATCCAGCTGGTCCTGGGGCTGAGTTCACAAACCTGTTCTACTAACACACTGAAGCCTCAGGACCAGAACATCCAATCAATCAGAATAAACCAAATTACAACACAGTCAAAACAAAACCACATTACCCATTGGGAAGCACAAGCACAAAGCAAAATGCAGTGCTATCTGGCCCTAAATCGACAGTACACAATAGCAAACTATTTGACCATGGTTACTGATCCAAACCTTGACAAATTACAGGCTCATTGAGCACAGCCTTGCAATTGAGAAGGGTAGACACAGGAAAACCTGGCTCCCTGTAGAGGAAAGGCTGTGCAACCACTGCACCACAGCAGAACCCGAGACAGAGCTGCATTTCCTGACAAAATGTCATAAATATAAAACACACACACGTACTCTCTCTCCAATCATTCCACAACAACAAACATTCCCATTTCATTCTGACTGCAGTGTCATCATGTCAGAAGTCTTAGTGACAATATGGAGGATGCAGATTCACATTAAAACCCCACCTGTCAAACTGTGTATGCCGAACGCTGTGTATACATGTAACTAATGACCACAACACCTTCTGGTACCTACAGAGCAGAACACTGGAACACATTGATCATGATGAAACATGTCCAGTTCACAGGTTAACGTCAGCTGTAATAGTGCAGCTGTACAGTATAGTGTATGAATGGCTGCTTCCCCATAACTAATTTTATCAGCCTTCATACTACAGTAACAGGGCTCATATCATTACCATATGGTGAGCTGCTGAACTGCTGAGCTAGCATCAACGTGTGCAGGTTCTAAGATACACGATATATACATAAGTATGTCGACACCCCTTCAAATGAGTGGATTTGGCTATTTCAGCCACACCCGTTGCTGACAGGTGTATAAAATTGAGCACACAGCCATGCAATCTCCATAGACAAACATTGACAGTTGATTTACCTTACTAAAGAGCTCAGTGACTTTCAACATGGCACCGTCATAAGATGCCACCTTTCCAATAAGTCAATTTGCCAAATTTCTTCCCTGCTAGAACTGTAAGTGCTGTCATTGTGAAGTTGAAATGTCTAGGAGCAACAATGGCTCAGCCACAAAGTGGTAGGCCACACAAGCTCACAGAACGGGAACGCCGAGTGCTGAAGCGCGTAGCGCGTAAAAATTGTCTGTCCTCAGTTGCAACACTCACTCAGTTGCAGCAAAGGGGGGACCAACTCAATATTAATGCCCATGATTTTGGAATTAGATGTTTGACGAGCAGGTGTCCACATACTTTTGGTAATGTAGTGTATGTACTGATAACAACCCACTGGACACAGATGTCAATGTAATCTCATTGAAATTATGTGGAAACAACATTGATTCAAGCAATGTGTGCCCAGTAGGTAAGCTCACTTTCACCATTCCTCCCTCACTCCCTGCCCTCCCTCCATCCATCCATCCAGTCAGGGTCATGGGCCTGCTATGATTTAAACCCTTCTGCTTCCCTTCTTTTCTTCATTCCCTCTCTCCACTCCTCTCACACAGCTATATCTCACCTCTTCCTCTCCCTCTCTTTCCTACTCTCTCTCTCCTCTCCTCTTCCTTTACTTCTCTCTCCTCTCCTCTTCCTCTCTCTCTCTCTTCTACTCTCTCTCTCTCTCTCTCTCTCTCTCTCTCTCTCTCTCTCTCTCTC
>QNTS01007777.1:21128-33645 GCA_003317085.1 Hucho hucho
TTAGTAATGGTGTTCATCAGTACCTGTAGTAATGGTGTTTATCGGTACCTTCAGTAGTGGTGTTTGACAGTACCTTTAGTAATGGTGTTTATTAATACCTTTAGTAATGGTTTTCATCAGTACCTTTAGCAGTGGTGTTCTTCAGTAGTTTTAGTAATGGTGTTCATCAGTACCTTTTGTAGTTGAGTATATCAGTACCTTTAGTTGTGGTGTTTATCTGTAGTAGTGGTGTTTTTGTCAGTAGTAGTGGTGTTCACCAGTACCTTTAGTAGTGGTGTTTATCAGTAACTTTAGCAGCGGTGTTTATCAGTACCATTAGTATTGGTGTTGATCAATACCTTTAGTAGTGGTGTTTTTCAGTACCTTTTGTAGAGGTGTTAATCAATACCTTCATCAGTGGTGATTATCATTGCCTTTAGTAATTGTTTTCATCAGTAGTTGTGGTGTTTGTCAATATCTTTAGAAGTGCTCTTTATCAGTAACTTTTTGTAGTGGTGTTTATAAGTACCTTTAGTAGTGGTTTTCATCAGTACCTTTAGTCATGGTGTTTATCAGAACTTTTAGTAGTTGTGTTTATCAGTACCTTTGGCAGTGGTGTTTATTAGTACCTTTAGTATTGGTGTGTATCAATACCTTTAGTAGTGGTGTTTTTCAGTACCTTTAGTAGTGGTGTTTTTCAATACCTTTAGTTGGGGAGTGTTTATCAGTAGTAGTCGTGTTTATCAGTACCTTTAGTAGTGGTGTTAATTTGTAGTAGTTGTGCTTATCTGTACCTTTAGAAATTCTGTTCATCAGTACTTTTAGTAATGGTGTTTATCAGTACCGTTAGTAATGGTGTTCATCAGTACCTGTAGTAATGGTGTTTATCAGTAACTTCAGTAGTGGTGTTTGTCTGTACCTTTAGTAATGGTGTTCATCAGTACCTGTAGTAGTCCTGTTTATCAGTACCTTTAGTAGTGGTGTTAATTTGTAGTAGTTGTGCTTATCTGTACCTTTAGAAATTCTGTTCATCGGTACCTTTAGTAATGGTGTTTATCAGTACAGTTAGTAATGGTGTTCATCAGTACCTGTAGTAATGGTGTTTATCAGTAACTTCAGTAGTGGTGTTTATCAGTAGTAGTGGTGTTTAGCAGTACATATAGCAGTGGTGTTGATCAGTACCTTTAGTAGTGTTTATCACTATCTTTAGTAATGGTGTTTATCAGCACCTGTAGTAATGGCGTTTATCAGTACCATTATCAGTTTTTATCAGTACCTTTAGTAATGGTGTTCATCAGTACCTTTAGTAGTGGTGTTTATCAGTCGTAGTGGTGTTTACCAGTATCGTTGATCAGAACCTTTATCAGAACCTTTAGTAATGGTGTTAAACACTAGTAGTGTTGTTAATCAGTACCTTTAGCAGGGGTGTTAATCAGTATGTTTAGTAGTGGTGTTAATCAATACCCTTAGTAGTGGTGTTTATCAGTACCCTTAGTAGTGGTGTTTATCAGTACCTTTAGTAATGGTGTTTATCGATATCTTTAGTAGTGGAATTTATCAGTGGTAGTGATGATTATCAGTACCTTTATTATTGCTGTTAATCAGTACCTTTAGTAGTGGTGTTTTTCAGTAGTAGTGTTGTTTATCAGTACATTTAGTAGTGGTGTTTATCAACACCTTTAGTAGTTGTGTTAATTAGTACCTTTATTTTTGGTGTTTATCAGTACCTTTTTTAATGGTGTTTATCACTATCGTCAGTAATAATGTTTATCAATATATTTAGTAGTGGTGTTTATCAGTAACTTTAGTAATGGTGTTTTTCAGTAGTAGTGGTGTTAATCAGTAGAAATGATGTTCGTCAGTACCTTTTGTAATGGCGTTTGTAAGTACCTGAAGTAGTGGTGTATATCAGTAGTAGTGCTATTTATCAGTAGTAGTGGTGTTTATCAGTAGCAGTGGTGTTTACCAGTACCTCTATTAGTGGTGTTTTTCAGTACCTTTAGTAATAGTGTTAATCAGTACCTTTAGTAATGGTGTTTATCAGTACCTTTAGTAGTGGTGTTTCTAAGCACCTTAAGTAGTGGTGTTTATCAGTATTAGTGGTGTTTATCAGTAGTAGTGGTGTTTATCAGTAGTAGTGGTGTTTACCAGTACCTTTGTTAGTTGTGTTTATCAGTACATTTAGTTGTGGTGTTCATCAGTACCTTTAGTATTCGTGTTCATCAGTACCTTTAGTATTGGTGTTTATCTGTACCTTTGGTAGTGGTGTTTATTATTAACAGTGATGTTTATCAGTAGTATTGATGTTTATCAGTAACTTTAGTAGTGGTGCTTATAAAGTACCTTTAGTAATGGTGTTTATCAGTACCTTGATCAGTGTTTATCACTACCTTTAGTAATGGTGTTTATCAGCACATGTAGTAATGGTGTTTATCAGTACCTTTTGTAGTGCTGTTTATCAGTAGTAGTCGTGTTTATCAGTACCTTTAGTAGTGGTGTTTATCAGTAATTTATTAATGGTGTTTATCAGTACCTTTAGTAATTTTGTTTATCAGTACCTTTAGTAGTGTTGTTTATCAGTAGTAGTGGTGTTTATCAGTAGTAGTGGTGTTTACCAGGACCTTTAGCAGTGGTGTGTGTCACTACCTTTAGTAGTGGTGTTCATCACTATACTTAGTAGTGGTGTTTATCAGTACTTTAGGATTGGAGTTTATCAATACCTTTAGTAGTGGAATTTATCAGTACTAGTGATGATTATCAGTACCTTTAGTGATGGTGTTTATCAGTAGTTGTGGTGTTTATCAGTAGTTATGGTGTTCATCTATACCTTTAATAATGGTGTTTATCAATACCTTTAGTAGTTGTGTTTACCACTAGCTTTAGTTGTGGTGTTTATCAATGCCTTTAGAACTGGTGTTTTTCAGTACCTTTATTAATGGTGTTTATCAATACCTTTAGTGATGGTGTTTATCAGTACCTTTAGCAATGGTGTTTATCAGTAATAGTGGTGTTTATCAGTAGAAATGGTGTTCATCAATTCCTTTAGTAGTGGTATTCATCAATACCTTTATTAGTGGTGTTAATCAGTACCTTTAGTAATGGTGTTTATCTGTAGTAGTGGTGTTCTTCAGTAGTAATGGTGTTTATCAATACCGTTTGTAGTGGTGTTTATCAATTCTTTTAATAGTGATGTTTATCTGTACCTTTAGTAATGGTGTTCATCAGTTGTAGTGGTGTTTATTAGTAGTAATGATGTTTATCAGTAGTAGTGGTGTTTACCAGTACCTTTAGTAGTGGTGTTTTCAGTACCTTTAGTAATGGTGTTCATCAGTACCTTTAGTAATAGTACCTTTAATAGTGGTGTTTATCAGTAGTAGTGGTGTTTATCAGTACCTTTAGTAGTGGTGTTTTTCAGTAGTAGTGGTGTTTATCAGCACCTTTATTAGTTGTGTTTATCAGTTGTAGTGGTGTTTATCAGTACCTTTAGTAATGGTGTTCATCAGTACCTTTAGTAATGGTGTTTATCAGTAATAGTGGTGTTTATCAGTAGTAATGTTGTTCATCAATACCTTTTGTAGTGGTGTTTATCAATATCTTTAGTAGTGGTGTTTATCAGTTCATTTAGTAATGGTGTTTATCAGTGGTAGTGGTGTTTTTCAGTGTTAGTGGTGTTTATCAGTAGTAGTGGTGTTTTTCAGTACCTTTTGTAGTGGTGCGTTTCAGTACCTTTTGTAATGGTGTTCATCAGGACCTTTAGTATTTGTGTTTATCAGTACATTTAGTATTGGTTTTTATCAGTAGTGGTGGTGTTTGTCAGTACCTTTAGTAGTGGTGTTATTCAGTAGTAGTGTTGTTTATCAGTACCTTTAGTAATGGTGTTTATCAGTTCCTTTAGTAGTGGTGTTTATCAGCAGTAGTGGTGTTTATTAGTACCAAGCAGTCATTTCCCGATCTAATACACAACAAATTGTAAGATTATGTGCATTTATGTGTCCATTCATGTGGGGATCTGTGTGTTCGTGCGCATGTGTGTATTCAATCTTGTGTGCCTGGCGACCAGACCAATCCAACACTAATTGATTGTCCTCTAATGAGGTATTTCAAGTGCAGCCTGAAAACCATTTTGGACCGAACAATTCCCACACACACACAATTCTCAGATTTTATCGAGCGACTACTGGAACCCGTCATCACGGTGATATACCGCCCCGCGGTTACCGGCACCGACCTGCGGCGAGGTGGAGAGGCATTGAAGAGTAAAGGGAAATACAGGAGGAAGGATGGACGATGTACGATCATGATAAGATGTGTCCATTAATATTGATCTACCATTAACAACCATTGTTCATGATGGTTGTAAGGATATAGAATAGGCCTACAGTGGATTCGGAAAGCGTTCAGCCTCCTGACTTTTTTCACATTTTGTTGTGTTATAGCCTTATTCTAAAATGGATAAAATATTTGTTTTCCTTATCAATCTACACACAATACCCCATAGTGACAAAGTAAAAACTGCCTTTTTGGCAGCGATTACAACCTTGAGTCTTGGGTATGACGCTACAAGCTTGGCACACCTGTATTTGGGGAGTTTCTCACAGTCTCCTCAAGCTCTGTCAGATTGGATGGGGAACGTCGCTGCACAGCTATTTTCAGGTCGCTCCAGAGATGTTCGATTGGGTTCAACCCCGCAATCTGGCTGGGCCACTCAAGGACTTTCAGAGACTTGTCCCAAATCCACTCCTGCGTTGTCTTGGCTGTGTGTTTAGGGTTGTTGTCCTGTTGGAAGGTAAACCTTCGCCCGAGTCTGAGGTTCAGAGAGATCCTTGAGGTTATCATCAATGATCTCTCTGCCTCTTCCCTCGATACTGACTAGTCTCCCAGTCCCTGCCGCTGAAAAACATCCCCCAGCATGATGCTGCCACCACCATGCGTCACCGTAGGGATGGTGCCTGGTTTCCTCCAGACGTTACGCTTGGCATTCAGGCCATAGAGTTCAATCTTGGTTTCATCAGAAGAGAGAATCTTGTTCTGATGGTCTGAGAGTCTTTAACTTCTTACGGAGTGGTGGGGTGCTAGCTTCATAGTCATCAAAAGCTCTGCTTCTTGGCAATATCACAGCGTTGTCAGATTTCAAAAAGGCTTAACGGCAAAAGCACCACATTTGATTGTTTGAGGGTAGCACCTAACATATTTTTACCATTACCATAAATTCATAAGCTATCACGGTTCACAGAAAACACATTTCACAGCGAAAACAAATCAATTACCTTTTGAAGAACTTCTGCTGAGGGCTTTCCAAGTATCCAACGAAGACAATCCATGGTTCTTTTGTTAGAAAAAGTCATTTATTATATCCATAAATCTCCGTTTGGTTGGCGCGTTGTGATAAGAAAATACAGCCTCCAATCGTCCATTGAAACGTGAAGAGAACGCGTTCAATTTATACCTATAAGCTTGTCCAAGAACAATCAAACATCATTGTAAATGTATCCTTAGGAACACTTTTATGTATATTTACTATAATAATTCAACCGGAATATAAACTGGGCGATAAGAAAGGAAAAAACGACAGCGTGCCTGCCAGGAGCGCGCGTTTACTCCTATTGACATTCTCTGTGGACACTTCCTTATTCCTCTTCTTCTCTGCTCTAAAAGCATCTAAGAAGAATCAGAACACTTTCTCGAGACTGTTGACATCCAGAGGAAGCAATAGGTACTGCATTCATATGCCCTTATAAGGGCATTTTCATAAGGGAGGGGTTCCAAATGAGGCAATGCGTCAAAACCACTTTTTCCAGGACAGAAATTCCTCGGGTTTCCGCCTGCCATATCTGTTCTGTTATACTCACAGACAAAATGTTAACACTTTTAGAACATTCAGAGTGTTTCCTATCCAATGGTACTAAATATGTGCATATCCTATTTTCTGGGCCTGAATGGGAGGCATTTTACTTTGGGCACGCCAGGCTCTCCAAAACGGTCACCTCGTGCGCTGCTCCCTAAGAAGTTAACAGGAACGTCCTCAGAGAACTTTTTCCCAAAATCCTGAAACTGATTACAGCAGTCACTGCAAAGACAACACACTGTCATCTCAGAAAATATCCAAACTAATACTTTCAATTGTCATCTCACCAAATACTAGACTTTTATCTACAGCTAGAAAAACAAAGAATTAGACTGGAGATAATGTGACAGAAAGAGTAGACAGCAGTTTCAAAGGGAATGTGTGTGTGCGCATATTTTTCTGTGAAATTCAACAATAAAATAATAATGAGGCTGGAAATCTGAGGTTGGTTTTAATGAGAATTTCTATCTGCTCTCTGTCCGGCTGACTGAGCGGGAGAGAGAGAGAAGGGAGAGAGAAGGGAGAGAGACAGAGAGAGAGAGAGAGAGAAAGGAGGGAGAGAGAGAGAGAGAAGAGAGAAAGGGAGGGAGAGAGAGAGAGAGAGAGAGAGAGAGAGAGAGAGAGAGAGAGAGAGAGAGATTTGAACACTTCAAAATCATTAGAATTATCCTCAGCTATAATTAGACTATGTAAGAAAAGAGGAAGGAAAAGGAAATAAAGGCAAGTTCCAAAATTCAACCTCATCCATGTAAAATGAAAGAAAACCTCACTGATACGTGGGCAGGAGTTTTTTGTTAGGAACTCCTCAACACAAACCCAAAGGGTACAGCTGGGCACTCCCAAAATCAAAACCGATAATGGAAAATAATGGAAAGCTAGCTTTATGTCTCCATCCCGTTTCAACCCTGACTCTGACCCTAACCATAATCCCGACCCTGAGCCTAACCCTGACCCTAACACTTACGACGCTTGCCTATGGATCTATGCGTCATATCCTGTCTTTTCACACAGTTAATTAAAAAGTGAGAGCGTTTTACAAAAGGAAATAACCAAAAGAAAACACTGATGATGTCATAATGATATCATATTAATAATCATAAATATTCAGTGGTTGAACACCTGTGATATTCAGTTTTATTATTAAGACAACTGTCCCTGCCCTGGTTTCATTTATACACGCACGCACGCACGCAGGCAAGCATGCATGCACGCACACACACATGCACCCACATACTGTGAAGATACAAAGCACGTTTTTCCACGTTTAATTAACTAATATTTAACTGTGGGAAAAGTAACAACATCAAAGTCTGGGAGGTGTGCTACTTTTCATTTGTGAACGCTGTTAGGTTAAAAGTCTACAAGATACAAGATTGTGTGTGTGTTTGTGTGTTTGTGTGTGTAAGCATGCCTGACTGTCTCTCTGTGTGGGTGTGTGTGTGTGTGTGCGCATTTGAGTGTGTGTGTGCTTGCGTGTGTTTGTGTGGTATGAAATTGACAGTATTGTCCTCCATAATACGACCATCTGTTGAATGAGTCCTATTTCCACCTGTCCTAAATACGGCACCTTGTCCTCCAACCATGCCCATGGTAAGTTGTCATCAACAGACAGTGTGTGTGAATGCGTGTCTATGAATTTTTAAGTGTGTATTTTTGTATGTGTGTCGTGCATGTGTGTAATGTCTGATAGATGATATTTATTCTAAACACACACAAACACATTTACATTTTTCCCACAACTCTCTACTCCGCTCTTCTGCTCTTTCCATGACATAGACTGACCAGGTGAATCCAGGTGAAAGCTATGATCCCTTCTTGATGTCACTTGTTAAAGCCACTTCAATCAGTGTAGATGAAGGGGAGGGGACAGGTTAACTTCTTAGGGAGCAGCGCATGAGGTGACCGTTTTGGAGAGCCTGGCGTGCCCAAAGTAAAATGCCTCCCATTCAGGCCCAGAAAATAGGATATGCACAACAAAAGACAAAAGAACCATGGATTGTCTTCGTTGGACACTTGGGAAGCCCTCAGCAGAGGTTCTTCAAAAGGTAATTGATTTGTTTTCGCTGTGAATTGTGTTTTCTGTGAACCGTGAAGGCTTATGAATTTATGGTAATGGAAAAAATATGTGAGGTGCTATCCTCAAACAATCAAATGTGGCGCTTTCGCCGTAAAGCCTTTTTGAAATCTGACAACGCTGTGATATTGCCAAGAAGCAGAGCTTTTGATGACTATGAAACACTTGTATATTGATGAATGTTTAATAATTCAACTTTGGGATTTTGAATTTGGCGCCTTGCATTTGACATCCTGTTTTCAATAGGGAGGGGTTCAAAATGAGGCAATGTGTCAAAAACACTTTTTCC
The DNA here is from genome assembly GCA_003317085.1 of Hucho hucho. Lineage (NCBI taxonomy): Eukaryota > Metazoa > Chordata > Actinopteri > Salmoniformes > Salmonidae > Hucho > Hucho hucho. Next base: position 29,316 of record QNTS01007777.1, read on the forward strand.
AGGACAGAAATTCCTCAGGTTTTCGCCTGCTATATCAGTTCTGTTACACTCACAGACAAAATTTTAACACTCTTAGAATTTTTTTTTAACACTCTCAGAGTGTTTCCTATCCAATAGTACTAATTATGTGCATATCCTAGTTTCTGGGCCTGAGTGGCAGGCCTTTTACTTTGGGCACGCCAGACTCTCCAAAACCGACACCTCAGCTGCCGCTCCCTAAGAAGTTAACTTCTGACCCACTGGGAATGTGATGAAAGAAATAAAAGCTGAAATAAATCATTCCCTCTGTTATTATTCTGACATTTCACATTCTTAAAATAAAGTGGGTATCCTAACTGACCTAAGACAGGGAATTTTTACTATGATGAAATGTCAGATTTAAAAGTATTTGGCCAAGGTGTATGTAAACTTCCGACTTCAACTCTACATAATTACCTCAGTTATCTCGACACTGGTATTGGTACCCCCTGTATATAGCCCTGCTATTGATATTTACTGCAGCTCTTTAATTATTTGTTAATCTCGTCTCATACTTTTCGGGGGGGATTTTCTTAAAACTGCGTTGGTGGTTAAGTGCTTGTAAGTAAGCATTTCACTGTAAGGTCTACCTGTTATATTCGGCATGTAACAAACACAATTTGATTTTATTTTATTTGACACACACAATCCATGTCTCAATTTTATCAAGGCTTAAACATCCTTCTTTAACTTCTTAGGGAGTGGTGGTGCGCTAGCGCCCCACTCCCGACACTACCAGGTGAAATGCAAGGCGCCAAATTCAAAATCCAAAAGTTGAATTATTAAACATGCATCAATATACAAGTGTTTCATAGTCATCAAAAGCTCTGCTTCTTGGCAATATCACAGCGTTGTCAGATTTCAAAAGGCTTTACGGCGAAAGCACCACATTTGATTGTTTGAGGGTAGCACCTAACATATTTTTACCATTACCATAATTTCATAAGCTTCCACGGTTCACAGAAAACACATTTCACAGCGAAAACAAATCAATTACCTGTTGAAGAACTTCTGCTGAGGGCTTCCCAAGTGTCCAACGAAGACAATCCATGGTTCTTTTGTTAGAAAAAGTAATGTATTATATCCATAAATCTCCGTTTGGTTGGCGCGTCAGAATGAGAACATACAGCCTCCAATCGTCCATTGAAACGTGAAGAGAACTCGTTCAACTTATACCTATAAACTTGTCCAAGAACAATCAAATATCATTTTAAATGTATCCTTAGGAACACTTTTCTGTATAAATAGCATAATATTTCAACCGGAATATAAACTGGGCGAAAAGAAAGGAAAAAAACAAAGGACGCGCCTGGCGGGAGCGCTCGTCTTCTTGTAAAGGACATCTGTGGGGGCACTTCCTTATTCCTCTTCTTCTCTGCTCTAAAAGCATCTAAAAAAATCTGAACACTTTCTTGAGACTGTTGACATCCAGAGGAAGTGATAGGTACTGCATTCATATGCCCTTATATGGGCATTTTCATAAGGGAGGGGTTCCCAATGAGGCACTCTGTCAAAACCACTTTTTCAAGGACAGAAATTCCTCGGGGTTTCGCCTGCCATATCCGTTCTGTTTTACTCACAGACAAAATGTTAACACTTTTAGAAAAAGTTTCCTATCCAATGGTACTAAATATGTGCATATCCTATTTTCTGAGCCTGAATGGGAGGCATTTTACTTTGGGCACGCCAGGGTCTCCAAAACGGTCACTTCGTGCGCTGCTCCCAAAGAAGTTAAGCAACATCTCAAGACATCAGTCAGGATGTTAAAGCTTGGTCGCAAATCGGTCTTCCAAATGGATAATGACCCCAAGCATACTTCCAAAGTTGTGGCAAAATGGCTTAAATATATCCACATAATTTTCCCTCCTCATGATGCCATCTATTTTGTGAAGTGCACCAGTCCCTCCTGCTGCAAAGCACCCCCACAACGTGATTCTGCTACACCCGTGCTTCACGGTTGGGATGGTGTTCTCCGGCTTGCAAGCCTCCCCCTTTTTCCTCCAAACATAACGATGGCCATTATGGCCAAAGAGTTCTATTTTCCAGACCAGAGGACATTTCTCCAAAAAGTATGATCTTTGTCCCCATGTGCAGTTGCAAACCGTAGTCTGGCTCGTTTTACTGTGGATATAGATACTTTTGTACTTGTTTCCTCCAGCATCTTTACAAGGTCCTTTGCTGTTGTTCTGCGATTGATTTGCACATTTTGCACCAAAGTACGTTCATCTCTAGGAGACAGAACGCGTCTCCTTCCTGAGCGTTATGACGGCTGCGTGGTCTCAAGGTGTTTATACTTGCATGCTATTGTTTGTACAGATGAACGTGGTTACCTTCAGCCATTTGGAAATTGCTCCCAATGATGAACCAGACATGTGGAGGTCTACAATTATTTTTCAGGTCATGGCTGATTTATTTTGATTTCCCCATGATGTCAAGCAAAGAGGCACTTAGCTTGAAGGTAGACATTAAACTACATCCACAGGAACACCTCCAATTGACTCAAATGATGTCAATTAGCTTATGAGAAGCTTCTAAATCCATGACATAATTTTCTGGAATTTTCCAAGCTGTTTAAAGGCACAGTCAACTTAGTGTATGTAACGTTCTGACCCATTGGAAATGTGATACAGTGAATTATAAGTAAACATTTGTTTGAAAAATTACTTGTGTCATGCACAATGTATATGTCCTAACCGACTTGCCAAAACTATAGTTTGTTAACAAGGAATTTGTGGGAGGGCAATGCAAATAGTCTGGGTAGCCATTTGATTAGCTATTCAGGAGTCTTATAGCTTGGGGGAAGAAGCTGTTTAGAAGCCTCTTGGACCTAGACTTGGTGCTCCAGTACCGCTTGCTGTGCGGTAGCAGAGAGAACAGTCTATGACTAGGGTGGCTGGAGTATTTGACCATTTTTAGGGTCTTCCTTTGACACCGCCTGGTATAGATTTCCTGGATGTCAGGAAGCTTGGCCCCGGTGATGTACTTGGCCGTACGCACTACCCTCTGTAGTGCCTTACGGTCGGAGAACCAAACTCATTTTGAACCCCTCCCTATTGACTAGTTTCTCTCAGTCCATCCTCTTTCTTTCTTCTGTCTTACCTCAGTCACTTTCTTCTCATGCCTCGCTAAACTGTCAGACATTGTTTCCTCTCTTTCGTTCTTCATCCATCATTCCATTCCCCTTCCTTTTCCTGTCTCTACTTCCCTCCTCCTACCATCCTCTGTCTTGCTCGCTATCTCTTTGCTTTCCCTGCTGTCTATATCTCTTCTCTCTTTCTCTCTTGTTGTCTACCTCTTGTTCTCTGTCCTTCACTTGTCTCCCTTCCATCCTCTCCCTCCCTCTGTTCTCCCCTCCATCCTTCTCTGTCTTACAGCTCATATCTGTCTACATTTATCAGTCTGCGAGGGCCTGGGTGTGCAACAGTGTATGACAGGGCTTGACTAGCTACCTTTCCCCCTTTCAAGATCCCTCCCTCCCTCCCTTCTCTCTCCTCATGTCAGATATTCCTCCCTCCCTCTCTCCGTTCCTTGCTTACCTGCTGGCTGCCTTTTAGCTCATATCTGTTCACATCATTTCAGGTTCCTGAGGAAGGGGTAGAGCCCATCTCTCCTCCCGTCCGAGTTTGACTAGACATGACTAACTACCTTCCTGCTCACAACTCTCTCACCCTCCCCTCTATTCTCCTCTCCCTCCTTCCCCTCCCTCTTCTCTCTCTTCCTCGCCCTCCTTCTATTACCCTCCCTACCTATCTGTTCACATTTATCAGCTCTGGGAGTCTCCTGAAAGAGGGGGTGGCAGGCCGCCGTTTGACCGGGTTTGCCCTCCCTGTCATTGAGCAAGCCTAGGCTGAGCCCTGGGGGGCTCTGGATGTCGGTCTGGATTGTCTTCACGCAGTAAAAACCCAGACAGTAATTGGCTAGTGAGGGGCTCCGCGATGGGGCCCATGGAAGCTGGTGGTGGATACGGCACACCAATTAAGAAAACAGAAGAGAGGAAGTGGAGGGAAAAAATTATTTCTCTCTCTCACTTTCATGACGTCTCACTTTCTCTGTCTCTCTCTCTTATTTTTTTACAGTGGTCCTCACCATGCAGTGTGTCATCGTCCTAACGATGAGAAAGGCTTTGAAAGTTTTCAGGAGGGGATGAGAGAGAGGGGAAAGAAATGCAGGGATTGTAGTTTTACATTTGGGAAGAGAGAGAGAGAGAGAGAGAGAGAAATAAAGATAAAGTGAGTGAGAGAGAGAGAGAGAGAGAGAGAGAGAGAGAGAGAGAGAGAGAGAGAGAGAGAGAGAGAGAGAGAGTGTGTGAGAG